>JAOBBB020086445.1:7500-13550 GCA_025331005.2 Zoanthus gigantus
TGGCTACCAGTTAAAACCCAGCGTTATTATCGCGATGCTGCATTATCTTTTCAGTGTATGATTGGCCGTGTGCCAGATTATTTGTCTCTCAAGTTTATTTAAAGAGAGAAAGTATCCGGCAGGAAAACTCGTGGTTCGCAGATGTTATATATTCCGCTTTTTAAATCTACTTCGGGTCAAAAAACTTTTTACTATAGAGCTGTAAGTCTTTGGAATAGATTAGATGGTTCTTTTAAGCATACCCAGTCAGTTGCCAATTTTAAGTGCAAGCTGAGGAGTCGACTCCTGGAGCAGTTCATGCAATCATAGCGACGCAGTTTTCTGCCTTAGCGCCTGCGCTGCTGTGGTTGTAGGGATTGCTCTGGACTTGTCTCCTCGGCTTATATATATATATATATTAAATATATTTTATATATTTATATTGATATTTATATTTTAGAAAGTACGCATGTATGTACATAATTTCTTAATTATAATTTTATTGTAACGGCTGTTGTAGTTGACACTGAAAAGCCCCTTTGGGGAGTGTCAATAGAGTTTACCATTTACATTTACCATTTAACTATCATCCTAACTCCGCTGCACTCACCATAATACCTCAGCAAGGCTTCGGCAGTAAAAAGTGGAACCTTGAGATAAAAAGAAAATGTTATCGATTTCACTTTATTTAAGACGTCTCATATCGTGCAACAGACGTAGTTCTTCCCGAGACACGTGCAACTCAATATAAAATGATCTTCAATAATAAATTTTCTTTTTGTTTACGGAGCATCTAAACGAGGGAATATTTAGTAACGTTTTGCCAAATTGGCAATGGAGCTGGCGTTTTAAAAGAACCCAAAATGAAATCGTGTTCAGGACTGTTATAATCCGGATGAGAGGCGACAGTTACTGGTTGCAATCACTGGCGTTTCCACAAACTTGCCAAAAGCACGGTCAACTTTAAGGCATTAAAAAAAAGATAGCTGGTTCATATAACAGTCAAGGATGGTTAATGTTATTGCCACTGCAAGCTCACCGTATTATATCAAATAACCTATAAGAACTTGATATACAAGTTCACCTTCTTCACAACTTTCCATTTTTCAAAAGGAACATTCAATTTTTTAATTATCGATTTCATTGAAACCAAAAACCCAAACTCATGCACACTAACTTTGCCTCTTATATAATAATAATAACTTTATTTAAGTGTCAATGTATTTAGCTTTAGATATAGCTAATTGGGGACACTGGAGCTAATTGGGGACACTGGAGCTAATTGGGGACACTGGATTTTAGTTACTCTACCCTTAGCCAGATTTTAGTTACCCTACCCGTAGCCAGATTTAGTTACCCTACCCGTAGCCAGATTTAGTTACCCTACCCTTAGCATATCAGCAGTTTCCACAAGCAACTGGTCTTTGGCTTCCTGCAGATCTTGTTCGCATAAACCTCGATATTTCTACAACATAAAAGATACCAAAACTTAATTTTATAACAATAGATACTGATGTACATTTTATTATAACTGCATTGTAATAATAAATTTGACTGTTTATTCTTTATTTGCTCTATATCAAGCACTTACCACCAGATCTCAATATTCAGAGTGACTCTATCAAAGCCAAGCTATTTACATAGTTTTCATTTCATTTTTTCTTGTTTCTTTGCTTTTCATTGTCACTGTTTTGCATAGTTTTCTCCTGTTGCTAGCCATTGTTCTTTTTTTTCAAGTCTGTTATTGTATTACTCTCATTGAATGTTTTTGACTATTTAGATCGTAAGTTTTAACATATTTGCATTCGTAACCTGATGATGGTGCATATTGCACCGAAACGTAGTTCACTAATTTTAACATTTATAGTAAAACTTAATCTATGATAAAAAGCGCTTGGGAAGAACAATACACCGGACATGTAAAATTCATAAACAATATCTCCAAAATTAGTTTTCCTTTTTTTGCATTAAACACTATAGTCACTCAGTGAGATAAGTTCTCCTATTTAAAACTCTTTACTGTTTATACCTTTCACTTTTAAAATACAACTAAGATAGCACCGTTAAGTTTTTCAAAACTATCACCCCATTCGGTCAACCACTGAGTTCAAAGCAAACGAAAATTCTGCAGCTGTACTTTTGAATAAAAGTTCTTGTTTGGAGATCAGATCAATATCTTGAATAAAATACATAAACGTTTCAAATCATGACCGAAAAGATTTCATTGGCATAAATTTACCTGCTTTTCATCAGGAATAAAAACTGGTTCATCTGCTATTTCATCACTAGTAACTCCATGTTCCTAGAATGAAAAGATTCAATCATTTATAAACAAAACCACAATGAAAAGGTGGTATACTTTCTAAAATATAGCAAGAAATATGTTAAACGTTCAAACAATCTAACCTATAAAGCACTGATACACTTTCCATTAAGTGTAGAAGTCCTAAAAAGAACCTATTTTCTTCAAAGCCAATGTAAGTGATTTCAGTGAACGATAAAGGAACAGTAAAGAGTTGGACGATACACAAATGCATCTTCTGGACGTGATCGTATGTATATTTTGATAAGTACTGAATAAATTTAAGGTTCATAGAATTATTTGGAAATCCGGGCGAGAGGGGAAGAGTTTCTTAAGACTTGAAAATCCAGGAGGGACAAAGGTCTAACACTTTTGGAAATCAAGGTAGGAGGATGGAGGGTCAAAAAACGTGCCCTTCCATCGGGAGTGTGAGGAGTTTTTCTGAAATAAATCAACTGATGACAAATTTAAGGAAGTCGAAGAAGGTAGATATAAACACCTTGGAATCACAGAGTTCGACAAAATCGAGGATAGTGCAAAGAAATAAAATTAGACTACATGGACGGAATAAAATACATGGGCAGTGTCCTTGATGAGGTACGGGGCAGGTATCATCAAGTGGAATGCTGCTGAGCTTGATGAGGTGAAATGGAAGACCCAGAAATTTGGGAGTTCCATCCTAGAAGTGATGTTGATCAGTTATACGTAACGCGAAGTAAATCTTGTATGGAACTGATAAGTTGCAAAAACTGTGTTGTACAGAAGAGAATAGTCTTGGTTGGTACCTGAATACCATGTTGAACCATTGCTTGTTGCAGTTAAGAGTAGCAACACCTTATCAGTTTGCCAAGAGTCAATAAAACCAATGAAGTTTGAAAAACTCAAATAAAAAGAAAGGGGATTAACACCTGGAAAAAGAAGACGATGCACGGCAAATACTTCAGAGAAAAGGATGACAAAGACAAAGTTAACACCTGGAGGGGGTTACAGAAAAGTGACTTGAAATGCTGTACTGAGGTATTAATTTGTAGAACAGAGGAATGAGCTCTATGAAAAATTATACTAAATCTAACATATTGATACTACTCGCCAAACTGTAAGATGTGTGAGAATAAGAACGAAACGGTTTATCATATTGTGAGTGAATGCAGTATGTTAGTGCAGAGAGAATACAAATGGAGGCATGATAAAGTTGCAAGGTATGTACATAGGCATATTTTTCATATTTCAAATGCAATTTAAACTTTTGAAAACAGTGCAATAATTTTTTTTGACAAAGTTAAGCTTTCAGTTCTAACTAGAACTTTGATCACAATGACTGCAGTCACGCTGTCGTGGTTTTTTTTAAACTTTGACACACGTGACTGCAGAAGCTGATCCCAGATGTGCGGCAGAAGGGCCCTGCCCTGGTCTTGGTTTAGATCTAGCTTGTTGACCCGGATGCAGATTGCCTCGCGTATTCCCCGTTTATGCCAGTCTTGATCTCTGTCCAAAACTGTAACAGAATTCATCGAGATCTTATGGTTTGAACAGTCTATGTGGTATGAGTGGCAACTTCGGATTTATCCACTTAACTTGGTCGTAAATGTTTTTTGATCATCTTACTAAGGGAACATTCCGTTTCACCTACATAGGTACATTGGCGATTCTGTGAAAATGACGAGCTTGACAGAGCCAACAAATGATACATCCACAAGCCGGATGGGGTCATCGAGAATGTTGATTATAAAATCTTGTGGGATGTCATGATCCAGTGCGACAAAGAGATTGAGGCCCACCGATCGGCAATCGATGTTGCAAAACGTGGTGATGTCAGAGTATGTGACAAAGAACTAGAAAAGACTGAGAAGTACAAACTATTGAAGGATGAGATTGCACGAGTATGAGACATCGAAAAGTGACTGTAATCCCGAGTGTCATTGGAAAACTGCAATAACAACTCGGTTTGAAACGTTTATCAAGGAAGATACACATGCGTGTTGAGCATGTACAGAATACAGCTCTACTAAGGACAGCGAGGGTGTTAAGATTAGTACTTGGTTTCAAAAAATCCTGGTTGAGAGATCTTCGAGTTTTTTTGCAGCTGGTACCCACATTTACAGTGATTGTTCAAAAGCAACTAAAATAAAATGCTTTGAATTGAAAACTAATAACAGTAATAACTATAAAACAGTGTACTCGAAATTGAGGATTGCAAGATGTTATGGGATTTTAGTGTAACAACAATGACGTGAGATTGAGCTAGGAGACTGGATATATTAGTCATTGACAAAAGAGAGAACGATTGCAAAATTAAAAGCATTGTAATTTCGAAAGATGGAAGAGTTCAACTGAACGATGTGACAGATGAGTATGGGTTCAATAAAGTTCCCTGATAAAGTGATAAAGTGTGAAGAGACTGAGCCTGCAATTTAACGTCCTTAAGAGATGCGAAGATCTAACCGTTTGCAGATGTTCGAGCAATAGCAGCATCTTCGCCTCTTAAATGAAATCTTTACTTGCAAAAAGCATAAAAAGACACTCGGTTACGGTAAAAAAAATAACAGAGTTTTCTAAAAAAAGTCTGACAAAGGACTAACGCATAAATTAAAAGGAATTTTCGTTCACAACTTACAGCTGTGATCAAACAATTCAACTTAACACATAGGCTAAGTAAAAATAGAGAGGGTATTGAGGGTATGTTAATGGGAGAGGTTAAGTGCAGTATCTTACCAAAAAAATCGAAGAAGAAAACTCTTCAAAACTTCAGCCCGATATCTCACCTAACTCATAAAGAAAATTCTATCATCGAGGTAATCCCTTCTTGTCTCATAAGAAGACCACAACAATAGAAGAATCTCACAAAACGCTAGTAGAGGCAACCTAATCCCAACAACGGAAACCAACTAGGATTAAGAGACAATGCCTCATGCCAATACAGCAATACGATCGCCCCATGTAAGGTAATCCGTGACCAGTCTTGGATACTTAGGATCCCACGAAGGAGTTAATTTATATTTTAAAATTTACCTCTAAATCAAAAATGTACGTTCCAAAAAACCTGAGAGCTCAAAATTTGTTTGCCTCTAACCATCATAAAATATAAGAAACACAGAGCTGGAATCGTAAAAACTGATAGTTGACAAAAAATTTTTTTCTTTTAAAGTATTTTCAATATTAAATAAGTCCTTCAAATTTAATCAACTGGAGCAGGTGTATGGAAAACCTGGAAATTCAGAAACGGAACCGGAGCAACAACCGGGGTAACTGGGAAATACTGAAACCAGTTCCACGGGCAGAATAACATTTTGGGCTAACCTCTTTGCCTTGTAACAAGGCCTGATTTAAGATAGCGGTCTTTAGCTGCTAAGTAACTTCTGTTTTATTTTACCCAAGAAAATTACAGTGAAATGCTGTAGCTTGGAAATATTGCCACAAAACTGCAAATTGCATTCGAGTTAGAGATCCAAAATGGTTGACATATATGCATGCATATGGCTACCAAAAATCTTACATCTCAAAAAGTAAATGTTTGTTTTACTGGAGATAAAAGTATTTTCCATGATGCCTAAAATGTTGTGTCTGTAGCAGTCAAGCATTTTCTAACTTAATTGGTATATTTCTTCCTTTCCAAGATCATATTTTACTTTCCTGTGGAAATTGGGCTACGGGTGTTAAAATTAACCCGGCTGCGTAAAGATGTGTAAAGTAATCATAGATGCCAACTCTCCCGCTTTTAGCGGGAGACTTACGCTTTTTTGCCTCGTCTCCCGCTCTCCCGCTTTGGTAC
>JAOBBB020086540.1:0-13548 GCA_025331005.2 Zoanthus gigantus
GTAGTAGTAGTAGTAGTAGTAATAGTAGTAGTAGTAGTAGTAGTAGTAGTAGTAGTAGTAGTAGTAGTAGTAGTAGTGGTTGTTGTATTAGTTGTAGTAGTAGTAGTAGTAGTAGTGGCGGTGGCGGTGGCGGTGGCAGTAAAGGAACAACCAATTTATTTTCATCATCTCCTAATTCTGTGGAAGTGGTCCGTTCCTTCTTTTAAAAAATATTTTGTATATATTCAGGTGCTTTCCCATTCAACGTTTTAATTATAAAGTTAGTAGTTAATTAGAGCTAATCTGAGGAAGAGTCGTTGAAAATTCTCATTCGTTTAACACTGTGGAAACTGGATACAAACACAGGCTCTAGCTTTGGAAAAGCGTTAAATTTATTGTTGTTGTGGTGCTCGTGGTTATTATTATTACTATTTATCTTATTATTATTATTATTATTATTATTATTATTGCTATTATTATTATTGCTATTATTATTATTGCTATTATTATTATTGCTATTATTATTATTGCTATTATTATAAAAAAATTGCTTATACTACTGGCAGATGTTATGCCGTTAAATTATTGCTATTATCATATTGTTATTATTATTATTATTATTATTATTATTATAATTATTATTAACATGGCCCTCCTCGGTGACAGGTTCCGTCTTGCCTTATTCTTCAAATGCCTCGGTTTGGTAGTAAGTACAAAATGTACGAGCACATTTTGATCAGCCCTGTGTTGGATGTCACCCATTTAGTAGAAAGTGGTAAGTACTGGTCACTCATTCCCCTTGGGGTAAATTTTGAGTCAAGGTTTGGGTGAGATTTAGAGAAGAGGGGAGGGGAGGGTTAGAGTCATGGTTGGCGCGCCTGCTATATAATTTTATGTTCTTGTAAAAGGTTTATTGAAACTTGAAAAATAAAATTTCATTTCCGCAAGCCTTTTTATCACGCGCTAGTTAAAACTTTCAAAATAATGGTGTCAGTTTACTTTGTCCAATTACAGTTAAGCAAATCTGCTTATTAGTGCTGTTCTATAGTTTCAGTCCATAGTTTTATGTTTTAATCATTTTTAGAATTTCTTAGGAGCTGGCCTAGACGGAGCTCATTTGATTTTTGGAAACTCATGGAAAGTTTTGGAAATAGAAAATAAATTTTCACGACCTTGAAAATTTCCCAAAATTTAGTCTTGTATGGGAAAGTCTTAAATTTCTAAGTGATTTGCTCTGCCAACAAATAGATGTTCGGTTTGTTAGCACTTTCAAAACAACTTACAGTTACACAAAATTTGTGACATGAGGAGTAAGAAATGCTTGAGTACGTCGTAGCTAACGCACAGTATTTATCATGACCCCTACACGCATGCGCTTTTTATGGCACGTGATCATTGGTAAGGTTTAACAAAATGCCCATTTAGCGATCAAAGCGGCTGTTCCAAGAATCAACTAAAAAGTTGAATCTTTATTGAAAGTTTTGGAAATTTAAAGTAAATAACTTTGGGGAGTGTTAAAAAGGTTTAAAAATCCAAAACAACGGATATTACCGTATTTATTCGATTTAGCGCCCACCTCGAATAAGCGCCCAACCATGCAAAAAGTGAAAAAAGTTAATTAGCGCCCAGCCTCGAATAAGCGCCCACCCCTCCCCAAAAAAAAACTAATAAAAAGAAAAAAGAAAGAAATTCGACCCTCATAGTGAAGTGTACAAGAGATGTGTTGATTATTTCATTTCCTCAGTGGCTTACAATGGATAATACCGTCCGACAGTCTATCAGTCTTTCAGCGACAATGAGATTGAAATCGAGTAAACCTGTAGAGGATCGAATTTTTCAGTAATATTTGAGTGAACAGTGAAAAGATAACTTGTTATGCTGTCAAGTTATGATTTCTTAATTGTTATGTTTACGTTATCGGACATCGAGGAAACACAATGAGAATGAAATTGATTATCGTGAGTGAAGTGTGAAAATCGTTAAGCCGTTTTCATTGCTATGTTCACTCAAAGTAATGTTCCTACTTGCTGAAAATCGTGAAAATTTAATTAGCGCCCAGTCTCGAATTAGCGCCCACCTTGAATAAGCGCCCACCCAAAAAGGCAAAAGATTTAACTAGCGTCCAGGGCGCTAATTCAAATAAATACGGTATATGAAACTTGGTTACTTTAAAAGATCTTGGGTAAGTTTATTTGGAAGTAGTTGCTGGCCGTTAACTCTGAAACTCTGGACTGGGTTATTCAAAAGCTTAAGCAACAATTCAGGTAGCATTTTCTTCTGTAAGAAAAGGTTTACGGTTCTTTTAAAAAATACTACTCAGATTTTTCAAGGGAAAACATTTTAATCCCAAAATTACGGCTCAAATCCGTCTCACAAGAACAGGGGTTAAAAACGTAGCTCTGAATTAATGCTAATCGGCTTTTGAACAACTGTTCCCTGGTTGATCAGTCTCTGACGGAAGCATCATTCCTACATCAATTTACACAGTACCATGTAATGTATTCGATCGAATATAGCAAATTCTGTTCTTAGGAATGTGGAGTTGTTTTCAAACTTAAAACTTGTTCTTAAATTTAGTGTATAATGAATTGATATATGTGGAAATTGAGCCTTGGGCTCAAGTTTCAGAAAAGTTACGTGAAAAAAGTCGAGCTATTCAGCTATTATCAATTAATTATCCGAATTGTGCGGATGACCAAAATGAAACTGATAAAATGAAAAATATATAAATAAAAAAAGAAAACCATAACAAAAATGTTTGAATTTAAATGTTTCAGGCATGTTTGGGCAGAAACCTTTGCCTTCCACAATGTTGAATGCAAGTGCGTCCTAGTGTACATAATATAACCATAGAAGCACAAAAAAGAACCTATTACATTGAGGAGTTGAAATGCCAGAACGCACTTGTATTAACACTAAGGAAGGCAGAGTTTTCTACTGCAATATTTAAACTAAAATGTGTCATTTATTTATTAAAGTGTATTTTCACTCTGCTATACAATCTGCCTTTTAAAAAATAAATTTTTAAGATTAGAACATTTATCAGCCGAGATAACGCTTTCGATTTTTTTTTTATTTTTGTCGTAGTTCCTCACGAATGTGTCAATTGTGGCTCTAGTGTAGCAGAATTTGAGTGCAAGCAGTGTTCTCAAGATAAGATGTTTGCCAAGTACGGCCGCATCATTGATCTATGCAGGGATTGTAGTGATAGGCTTCATAATCACTTCAAAAGGCGTGACCATCGACTTACTCCCATTGTTATCCCACGGGAATACTCTACTTTTGCTAACAGTTTACCCATCCAGCGGCAAGAAATGGAACTGTTTGCTGTAGTTTCCATACAAACTAGTCATTATGTCGCGTTTGTGAAATGTGGTAATGAACACAATGCACCATGGTGCTTTTTCGATAGCATGGCGGACAGGAAAGGTGAGCTGGATATTTTTAGATTATACTCGGCTTTGATTCAGTAGGATAATCTTTTTTATAATTTTTCTTTCTCGTGGTTCATTAGACAGTCCACTACAGCGAGTCCTATACATATACAACACCCACGCCTTCAATTTCCAGCTCTGTCGAGATTTGAAAGTTTTTGTGAACTTCTTTTTTGCCTTACAGTGTAGTTAGCTCCATCCTTACTGGGTTGGTAAAGTACCAGCGTCTGCTGAGAGCTAACCTGCGATGGATTAGTGTCCTTTCCAGGGGAAGTCAAAGATTCTCATCAGCTTAACACTACAGAAACCGGAGATAGCGCTCGTAAAGGATTTGGCTTAGCTTTTAGCATTAGCAGTAGAACAGACAGATCACTCAACACCTGAACCAATGCTATTTGCAATTATTGTCTTTCGTTTCGAGAAACAGTTTTAATGCTCTGATCCGAGAAAATGCAATATCTAACACTTTTAATACACTACAAAGAAAGCGTGGTTGCTATATAGTTTAATTTGAGAAGCGTTTTGAAACGTTGATTCATCAGTAGGGGCGTTAGCAGAAAGTTTGAAGCCGGTATCGATTTCGCTTGCAAAAAGCTACATTTTCCCGCTCCTTAGACAATAAAAACTTTGACGGTTAGTTGCTAGTGTATTTCAATCAAATAAGTTTTTACAAAGTTACTACGTATATTTTAAAAATCGAAGACAATACCGCTGAAAAGGAATAGACTCTCTTTAGCACCCATCGACTCCTTTTACTGTTGTTTCTTGTATGTTTAAAATATTAGCGAGCATTAAGCAACAAGAGCTTCTTACACTGCTTGCGGCGATGATCAAAATGTCCAACCTGGAGTTGTCTAAATTACAGTTGCTTTGACGAAGAGCTAACGTTCGGAAAGATAGCTCATAAATTACATTAATTACGCCACTATGATGATCATAAAAATTTCAACCTGGAGTTGTCTAAATTACAGTTGCTTTGACGAAGAGCTAACGTTCGGAAAGATAGCTCATAAATTACATTACTTACGCCATGGCGATGATCACAAAATTTCGACCTGGAGTTGTCTTAATTGTTGTGCATTTGACCGTGAAATCACCAGGGTTACGTATATTAAGGAGTGTGGACCTTAATCACTCGTATTCAGACTCTTCCCCAGTACCTCGCAAGGATAACTGACTAATACTAATTGATTGATATTGATTATCTGCAGGTGAACGAAACGGGTATAACATTCCATCTGTAACACCTTGCCCGGAGGTGGGGGAGTGGTTGAACAGTTCAGGCGAGAAAGTCGCAGATGCAAAGCGTGACGGGAAAATACCAGATCTAATCAAACGGCTATTAGGAGACGCCTATCTGTGCTTTTACCAGAACCTTGAAGTAGCGATGTACAAGTGAACACATACCCAGCAGCGGGTTCCTTGTAGGCGGAACCCTGTTTACTGCCTATGCTTTATTGTATTAAGTCTGCTTTCCATATTGTCTTGATCGTATGAGTCGTTGCAATCGTATCAAGAATATCGTGCGACCTAAGCGATTCCTGCGATTATATGGAGGCGGGCAATAAAGACAGCCTGTAAAAAAAATGGAATTGCCTCGAGAAAACTTGTATAAATGTTTTTTCCTTCTTTTTCGACATCAACTGAACTCTGCTTATTCTATTTTTTTTAACTCATGGATACTCTGTAGGAGCAGCCGTGAGTTAAGCTGGGGCTTTCTCGTTTGCATAATATTTTGATGCACTTTCTTTGTTTTAAGAATGTTTAGAATATCCTTAAAACTTTCGAAGAACTTTTTTTTCGTTTTGTATAAAGCCCGTAGCATTTTCTTTTTAGATACAGAAAATCTTTGATTGTTAATAAATTTGTTTTGTCACAAGGACAATTAACTAACAGAAATTTTACAACACAAGTCACAGGCAGTCGAGGAAAAAAATCAATGTGAATTGACAATTGACATTGTATGGCATCAATAGCAAAGTAAAATCGCAATTTTCTTTTTAATAAAACTTAACTAATCTTGATCTAATGTTGTTTCTGGTAGTCTGTTGATCCTTTGTAGCTGGTTTTTCAGGCATTTTAAGCGATTTTGTTGCCCTTTCAATCACTAGTAAGAAATATGTTTGCAAGTCCACAAAGATTTTTTGCCTGGGCTGCCTGTGCTTAAGTGAGGAAATGGCTAATAAACCGCAACGCGAGTTGTCTGCCTAATTCTCTGGGATTTTAGCGGGCATTTTCATGGCTTAAATTTGTATTATATTTACATATTATTTCCATTATCAAAAGTTATGTGTTTATATGAAACAAAGTAAACAAAATTAAGTCAGCGAAGTTTAAAGTTACAAAAGTCAATGATCAAAGTTAAACAAATAGTGAAAAATTTTATGAAGAATTTAAAAAGTTAAAGAAAATTAGGTCAATTGGTATTAGCCGCCATTTCCTTGGAAAATATTACCATACACTAGTTTGAGAAAGGCGACAGCTAGTACGCAGCCGAAAATTTTTAATTTCGTTTTTTAAAATACAGATCAGCTTTATGGTTTTATCATAAATACAGAGAGGATATTGCACGGTGGCGCGGACATATGAAATTTATCTTCGAATGGAAAAAATATTTCACACGTGATCGCTTCGCTCACTCGTGAAATCTTTTTTCCATTCTCATATCTATGTAATAACATACTAGTGGGGTTGATATACTAGGAAGGCTATTTTCTCGTTCTCTTATTTTGTAAATGCTTTTGTAAATACATCTACAAGTTATATGAGTATTTTTTTAAGCAACGGTCTTTTGTTGAAAGTTATCCTTGTTTTGTCACTTTACAAACGTTTTTTCTTGAACTTGAAAACTTGTTAATTTCAAAAACTATAATAAAAGTATTTCACTTCTAAACCGCCAAAATTGCAATGGTTTTTCTCCCGCTTTCTCTCTGAAGCCAAAGGAAAACCCTAGGGAAACATATAACCAAAAGTACGAATCAAAGATAAGCTTGAAGCAATTTAATTTTGATGGAGCGGTAGCAAGGTCAGCGGTCCTATTCCGGGAGATAAAGTCGGTCGTTTCTTCCGTTTGTCATATATGGTTCGTTGGTTCGACTGCTGGAAGCCAATCAGCTCCGTTGTGAGAATTGTTTGCGCATCTGGCCAATCAGCTTCTTTGATATATCTGAAGCAGCTAAAAAGCACATGGTTTATTCTTTGGTAGACGTTTGTTGATGTTGATGAGAGAAGGCGGAACAGGTATGAATCATGCATCAAATTCTTTACAAGGAAGCGTTCATCAAGATTCTGAATGCTTCAACGAGCTTTCGAGAGGAAGGCAATGTGTTCTGATTTTAATTAGAAATACCAGTAGCACAACTGATCTGTCCAAAGAATCCTACCAAAACAATATTCTCACAGCAACGTCTTTTCCAGGGCTTTTCTCTATGTTGTGAGTGGGGTCTGGAAAAGGCCCTGGCCTCGGCTGGTCATGTGATCACCTTTTGCACCATTAGCATGATTCCGTTAAGTTAGGGAATAAATTAACCTAAGTCAACTGAGACAAATGGCGTCGAATGTGCTTAGTCGTCTTGGCAAACTTCCCATCATTTTGCTTAATGCCGCTACATGTCAAGAGTTTCGAATATATTTTGAAAGGACATGATGTTGCTGCCATTCTTCCAACGGGATTTGGAAAATTCTTGTTGTTTCGGCTGTTGTCGCACGTTTTGCCGGCCATCAAGGCAAAAAGCAACATTATTATTGTCGTTTCGCCGTTAAATTCATTCATCGAGGATCAGATGAAAATATTGCAAAAAGGAGGAGTCGATGCAGATGGCCTGCAGCTTGTTTCAGAAGAATAGGACCCCACCCACCAAATAGGGAAAAGGCCTGGGACGAGGTTAGTCCCACAGGCGGCCCATGGTAGAGTAATACGAAAATCTACGAATAATTCTGAAATAAAAATAAAGAAACTGATCAAAACAGAAAGTCTTGGACTCTGTTCTTTGTGTTGTAGATCTGGGGCCGCCTTAACGCTAAGTTTGAGCTGCCTTAGAAGGAGAGCTCATATTCAGCTTTTAGGCGGCGTTTAGCTCCATTACACTACTTACGGCGTTTATATATGGTTTTTGGGGACGCTGTCTCAACCGGCTGGATGCTTTTCTCTGGATTTGCAATCATTTTCCAGGTTCGTGGCCTAGTCTCTGTTTACTCTGAGGGCTTCGGACTTGGTCAAGTGACGGCTCTCGGCGTGGTCTTTCAGGTGGCTGTGTCGGATTGTCGATTGGTTGGGCTTTTGGACCCGCCTCAGTTCCCTGCACAGTTTCGGAATGGCCCGTATATAAACAACTCAATCTCGAAAGAAACAGTGCTCAACAAAAAGGATATTACAACTTATAATCATATTATTTCATTGCCAATAACGTTTGACAAACAAACAAAATAAAACGTAAGTGAAGATAATTAGAAAAAAAAATTCGGCGTTGATCATAAAATTATGTTTTACTCTTGGGTTGCCAAATTACAGTTGCTCTTACGAAGGGCTAATACTCGAAACGTCGGCTCCTTACACTACTTACATGATCCTTGGAAATTGAGCAAGTTATATGGCAAGGAAGGAAAAAACGTAAAAAAATAGTCTCATGTCGAGATATAGATACCGACCAAACTAGATTGCTGTCCCATATGCGGTTAAGTAGTAGTGATTCAGATTCGAAGAGAAAAAAAATAATAGTTGTTGCCTGGGGGAAAATCCTTTGTGGAAAGGAATCCTCTGGCCACACTCCAGGGGTACCTGTAATTTGTGTATCACTGGATGGTGGCTAGCTCGATAACCGTTGGTTGACTGTACTTCTAGATCTTCAGTTCAAAGCTAGGATTTCTGCGATCATCACCTTGATTGCAAGATGGTGACGTGTTGTCACTTGAAAAGGCGTTAAAGGAAATAGCCCTTTGTTTCAGTTTCAGTTTCAGTTTATTTATTTGCCAGAAAAAAAAGCATAAGTACAGACATTCAGAACATTACAAGATTGTTAAATAAATCAGACGTAAATTAAAATAAAAGGAATAAAAGTTTTTTTTCTGACGAGGAAGCTCTAATAGAAACCATGTCATTGCAACACGATTTTTAAAATTTATTTTTAAAATTTTAAAATCAGAAATATGAAAAGTTAGTTACCTGTCCAAGACACGTCCCAGCGAAACTATTTTTTGATGACCTTGCATAAAGCTTAAGCTTTAACGGTCACAGGATAACCAAACAACACACAGCACGAGCTTAGGATTGGGTTCTACCTTGTCAAACGCAATAAACTGCAGGCCCCAGTTCCTCAATTAGCGCTAGCCCATAGTTAAATATTTAACCCATGGTTATGTTTCCAACCTTACAGGGACGAATTTGAATTTTCCCTAGGAAAATTTGAATATTATTCTATAAGAACTGTAATCTTTTCCTTAGAGAAGCAAATGCTGCCGTATTTATTTGCTTAACCCAGGATTAAGTTTATCCAACCTTTGAACAACCCGATTAATGAATCTATTACGGAGTAATTTTGTAGAATAATCTTCAAGTTAAACATTGTTTTGGTTATGCAGAGGAAGTTTTTTAAAAAATGTATGCATATGGACCGTCTAACATTTTGCAATTCATACAGCAGCTTTTAGCTTTTGGGAACCATGAAGACAGTAGTTTTTAAAACTTTGTTTGTTTCACTAGATCTCTCAAGTTTTAAACTTTCAATCTTATCTTTATTCATTCGCGACCTAATGTTGTATGCCAATAAAGTAGATTGTATACTTCAGCAACATTTGGCCTGTTGTCAAGCCTCCGGTGAAAGACGAAACATGGCTTGAAGTCAAACCTTCACTTTGTTACCTGTATAACTAAAACAATCACTTTTCCCATATAAGTTTGCCTTGGGGAACGTAATTCGTGACTCTTTCATTTTGAAAGCAGGTACTTCGGTAGCTCTACCACGCGCTCGTCTGCAACTTTTGGGAGCTCACCAACAAACAAATGTACACTTTTCAAACTTAAAACAGTGAGGCTCAAATTGCCTGAAAATTAAGAGCACTCTAAGGCTTAAATGAAAAACTATATATATAATAAAATAGAAAAATTCTCTGAATTAATTATTGTTTATTTATATTGTATATTCGCGCGTTTTGTATAATTAAATCATTCGCCTGATGAGTGTAGCAACGCTACACGAAACAGCGCTGTAGCGAGAAATGGGTCAAAATTGATTTAAACATTTTATAATATATAATAAAATAGCGTTGGATTGCACGTGCGTTTTGATTGTGTTTTCATAGTGCTACGAAGCACGAGAACGACCGCCGACATGAGCAATATGGGTGGCTGCCTCCAAGTTGTGAGAATTTACAGTTTCAAGAAAGAAATTAAAGTGTTCATAAGCGCTTCGTATTTCGTCTTTCTTATTGTTAAGAAGGAAAATAATAGTTTTATAAAAGAAATAAAACATATTCTCCGTACATTTTTAGAGCCTGGTGAAAACTTCCGCAAAGTTTGTGAGAAGTCTGGAGCAGGTGAAAACCTTCGACTGCGTCTCGGATTTTCGCTGATCTGCTCTCGAATTCTCCCAAAAGTTTGCCGCGGTTTTCACCAGCTTATGCATGTTTTATTTCTTAAATGTTAAGGGGAAAGAATTAACAATAACGATGCAATCACACTCACTTATTTTAATACACTGAAATAAACTCCAGCTGCAACAAATACTGTTCTGTTCTGTCTTATCTCCTTCAAACTTTGTACTCGGTCACTAAAATTATGGACATAATATATGCAGTTAAGAACAAAATAACATTTTGAGTCTTAAATTGCTGAAAAAATAAGAACATTGAGCCTGAACAAAATTTTACTGGTACTTAATTTCAAAAAGTGTACGTAAATAAAGACAGCAAGAGTAAAGTCGTAATGTTTAATTTCTTGGCAGTAATACTTACGTGACTACAAGTAGTTAGATACGATCGCGCACTTGAGACTTATGTAAATAATTGTTCAGTACTTTTACACTAAATTCTTTGCAAGCAAGTTTGAAAAACTTGATATTTTGTTTACATATAGAACTCTATGGTCGAAAATTAGTTTTTGAACAATTGAAGCACAAATTAGAAACCTATTTCTCTAATGAAGGGCTAACGTTCGAAAATACAACTAGTATTAGATCATTTTAATTTTTTCTCTGACTCTGAGTTGTTTCGATTGCCCGTCGTGTTTGCCCAATATCACCAGTCAAAAAAAACAACTAACAGCGAAAACGAACACCAATTTCTTACTAGTGTTTTATTTCAAAAAACGAGTCGAACCAATTATCAATGTTCCAGACAAATTGAAACATAAACAGCTTTTTAAAACAAATATCAACATATCATAGCTTGTTTATTTCATCAAAATCTCTTTCAAAATGATCATATACTAATTATAATTTAAGCTGTCAATTAAGTTTGGGCCCGCTTTTCTAGTATATTCATGCCGACACAGAACATTATTTTTGCATATTTTCTCCACCGCTATAAATCCTTTACAAGCCAAGTGGCCCATGAAGCTGGCGCTTATCTCCGGTTTCTGTAGTGTTAAGCGGATGAGAGTCTTTGACTCCCCCTGTACAGGAAATTGAAAAAACAAAAAATGTGTGTTGGTCCGGCTACAAAAAAAAAAAAAGAAAGAAAATACCGAGCCTCCCGCATGCACTAGAGACTGGTACCTTACCATGGACTAAGCTTACCAAGACATTATAGCTATAACTGGGCGACACACTTTAATCAGTAGTTTTCAAACGTACAAACACTGGATGTTTCCTTCAATGAAGATTGAAGTAATCCAAGCGCTGAAAAACCTAAAACCGAGAAATGACTTTAGTTTCTTGCTGTTTGTTTACCTTTGCATTTGGAGAAACAATTGCCAGGCGTATAACGGTAAAACTCCCATTTAACTTCTCTTCTATGTGTTAGCAAACAAGAGAATCATTTCCAATTTTAAAGATGTCGTGATTTCTTTGCCCTAGTTTCAACACATTATAAGGGACTTTAAGTGACTTAAAAACGCCACCTCAAACAATCAAACTCTTTTGTTAGTTGTAGAAAACAAAAGATTCTGTGAAACAATGTTAGACTTAGAAAGCTTATGATGATATTACACTCTTGGCGTCAAATTTCATTGTTACTCATAAGTTTGGTAATTTCTCTAAAATCTAAGTACTTTTAATAATTTATAAAGTATCCACACTCAAGGCCAATGCAAATATTTATTTTGCAACAGTAAAAACGATTTTTTGTGTAACGGTGACGTCTGTTTCAATAAGTTTGGTTAACATGAGTTGTTTTTTGATTTCGGCTCTTGAAAAAAGAGATCAAATAAGTTCTGTTTTATGGCTTCATTAAAATTAATGAAAGTGGTTTTCATCAGTTTTCTCTCGGGAAAAAAATAACAATCACTGCTCTCACCACCTGCCCCTGTAAAAGTTTGAATACAACCTGCTCGTAAATGTGTTTTACACACATTGAAAAAAACTAAATGTACCACCAGAATGCTTTCAGAATCCTTTTCTGAAAAGAAAAAAATGAAATAAAACATGATTTCAGAGTTAAAAACGGGTGCGTATGGACAAATTAGCTCAGTTTGAAAACGACATTACAGAAAATGGACTGCTCTCAAAAAGACCAACGACCCGCCAGCGACTCTCAAACGAGACAAGACACAAAAGCTGCGTTCAAATCTATGACTCCGATGAAACAAAGAGTTAGCAATGAGATGAGTATCAACCGCGGCAGAAAGAAATCTGCAATGTCGTATGTAGCGTTGATATCTCGAGCTATTTTGGCGTCTCCAAACGAAAAATTAACGCTATCCGAGATTTACCAATTTATTGAGAAACATTTTCCGGACTTTGTTAACTGCAGAGTCGGTTGGAAAAACACGGTCAGGCATAATTTATCCCTCCATGATTGTTTTATTAAAGGTGAATTATCACAGCACGGCAAAAGTTGTTACTGGAGAATTCATCCACGTTACGTTAGCCGATTCGTTCTGGGAGATTTCCGCAGGCAAACTATCAGAGGCGAAAATGAAACAAATGCCATTTTCCCGGCGAAGCTAAAGAGTGAAACTGCAACAGATGTTAAAATAGGAAACTTTCACAATCCCGAGGAAAACTCCACCTTGTTTGCAGGTCAGAACTTCCCAACGTGCTCCCCGCCCGTTTTCAATCACTATCAATTCGCCGTTTTGCCGCAGTTGAGTTTTCGTTATGCACCATTTCTCAGATTCATAGCAAGAGATTGCTTGCCGTTTTGTGCCAACAAGGAACTCCAAAGAGGAAATCAGCTTTACAATAGTTCAAGTGGTCACCGAGCAACCTTCTCTTTGGATCCTAGAGTTGCAGAACAGGCTGTTTCAAAACAACGTAGTTTTGTGTCTGAAACATGAAGTTGTGAACAATGTTGAAAGCTACCAGTAATTTGTTGCTAATCTTAGCTTATAGATCTATAACCATATCTGTTCAATCACAGTGCTTTGCAGTAAAAGCATTTCATGTTTTTAAGATTTTAACGAACTAATGTTCTGAACACACTGCAATATATTATTTAAGTCGTAGATTCAATTGCCATCTCTCAGAAATTTCAAAACAACTGCCAGCACTGTGAACCTTGAATTACTATCTGGCCAAATTGGGTTATTAAGTAGATGATGGGTTTGCCACTTGCTCAGAATAGACCCATATTCTACCCAAATATTGCTTAGTTGTACTGGACTCCATCCGAAAAAAGAGAAACACCTAGAGAAATTTGGCGAGGACAGAAATGAGAGCGGATATAGTTAGTTCAGAAACAATAAAGCGCAAGATGGGAAGCAACTTTAATCTTTTGAAAGTAAAATCTTTAAAGGCACAAAAGGACTAAGAAAATTGAGTGAGTTCAGTTAAATAAATATAAAAACAATGTTGAAAATTTAAAGACTAATATTGCTGTTAAAAATGGTTTAATATAACCTTACAAAAACAATTTTCTGCTCTAATAAAGTCTAATGATTGTAAAATATTTAGCTGAAAAAGATACTTTTTACTTATAGATACATTGAATTGGAATATAAGTGTTCAATCTGAGTTGTAAAATTTAAAAAGTAGTTACAAGG
>JAOBBB020086620.1:0-13547 GCA_025331005.2 Zoanthus gigantus
ATAGAAGTGCAGGAATACTTGAGGAAAAATCGTCCTTTTGAGCGGGTTTTTGCAAACCGATTGATGTGAGATGGCAATAGGTTTATAAAGCATTTATTCGTGGACATGCAGACAGACTTTAAAACGATTTTGTTTGTATTATGGAAAATATGGTGTATAGCGTGGGGAAGGTTGCCAGCCTTTACTTCTTTTAATAGTGGAAAAACTATCGCAAAAACTCCCTCTAAAAACTTCTCCAATCGTGCCCAAAATACACACAAGAGAAAAACACAAGGTGAACTCAAGGTAGGCGAACATTATTTTCAATATATTTGTTGCTGAAATTTTGACTAAATTTTATAAGACTTTGTATGGGAAATTTTTATTAGGACTAATTTCGAGTATGGACAGCCTGAAAAAACATTTAATAAGAGAATAAACACCCGCGAGCTATGAGTACTGTTTTTTCACAAGTTTTTTCCTTCACAATTAATCAGCTGTTTCAATTAATGGAATTGCATATGCATTGGAAAATTTATCTTCAAATTAAAAAAAAAATTATGTCCTCCTTTTATGAATTACTTGAAGCCTTTTTCACTAATTGTAAATTGCAGAGAAAACTTCGTTTGTATTCTTATTTATCCCTGAAAAATACAGCCAATCAGAGTCCTGGAAAGCCGTTGCGCATTCTGTATTTTCTAGTACATCCCATCAATACTAGTTCCGAGCAACTTGGATAGTCCACGCCAGTTTTCAGTCTCCATAACAAGGAAACTTCCAAGCCGCCAACTGCAGCTGTCAATCCGTGGTTTTAGTTCTTCGTTTTCCGCGAGGGGTTTAAATATATAGATGTATAAATTTGCACAATTTGTGGCAATTTTCAGTAAATTGACAAATAAAATAAGATATAAAAACGGTCGAGAAAGTATAGAATTTTTCTAATGTACCATCTTCGGCGGTTATGTAAAGAAGATCAAAAGTCATTTGCACAATACTGTATATGTAGAATCTGTTTTTGTTTCTATAAGAATTACACATATATTATTTTTCTTTTTGTTATTTGTAATTACAAAAGAGAAACTTGGAATTATAGGAAGGAAATAAAGGAAAATCGAGTCCGCTATTCGAGCCAGCCTGGTAGCTTTTTTGCTAATAAAATTAGATCTCCTTCGCCGAATGCAGGGAAAGGCCATTTATTGATATACAATCTAGAATCATCATTTTTTAAGATATGACTTGATAAAATCGCAATGATATCTATTTTTTTTCCAGTTAACGCCACACTTAACTTGGCAATGGGCTGCCAGTTAACCAACAGGTTTATTAAGTTCACCGAGATCTTTGTCTAGTACAATACAACTAGTTTATTAGGGTTACGACTTACAACTTGGAAAACACAGTACGGTGAAAACAAGAAAGATCGTACAAAGAGGCCATTTTCCTCCAACCCCCTCCCCGCGGGGAGTGTCTTCACTTACAGAGAGTCACCCTGAAACAGTTCTTGACAAAATCCACTAAAAAAACCTTAATCGCAAAAACAGTACAACAAAAACCACTGGAAAACATAAAATATACATTTCTCATGTTTTACGCATGACAGTGGCAACTGTATCAAGTACCTTGACAAGTCCATTTGCTGAAACAAGTGCCTCGTACCTTGAATGTAACAAGTGCCTTGAAAGTACCTTTAATGTACCTTTACTGTAACAAGTGCCTTGGAAGTACCTTTATAGTAATAAGTACCTTAACAAATACCTTTATTGTACCTTTACTGTAACAAGTGCTTTGGAAGTACCTTTAATGTACCTTTACTGTAAAAATAGCCTCGTACCTTTACTGTAACAAGTGCCTTAGAAATACCTTTATAGTAATAAGTACCTTAACAAATACCTTTATTGTACATTTACTGTAACAAGTGTATTAGAAGTACCATTATTGTAACAAGTGTCTTGTACTTTTACTGTAACAAGTTCCTTGTATGTTAACTGAAACAAGTACCATGTACCTGTAGCGCCCAATAACCATTAATGCAGTATTAATATTAGACTGCATTGTGTAGCGAGAGCTTTGTTTTCTCTGATGATAAATGAACTTGAGTACCTTCACCTTAGCATTAATCCAATTTAAGGTGAATTGATCCGTGTGTAAAGCACAAAAGAAAGGAATAAGACAATGTATGTTTAGGGACGCCGTTAACTATCACGATATCTGAAACGAAATAGAATTCTTCTTGTAATAACTTTCATTCGCTTTTAAAAAAAATTAAATTCATATCATATTTAGGTTTTACGTTGTTCAAAACCACTTCCCAGCAATCGCACCGAAAGGGTTTTCTATTTCATTTCTAGTTGTATATTTTTAACTTTCAATGCAAATATTTCATAGTAAAAAGGAAGCATAATTCAAAATACTGTTTAAGAATACGATGGTGCATTTCTTTATGGGTTTCACAAACTTTACGACACCAGTTAATTTTTTCCTTCAATTTTTTACTCATGTCCCAGGGTAGGAGCACAAACGGGCAACCTTTGAGAGCAGCTTGTCCGCCTTTAAATCAAAAGGGACCTTTAGCAACGAGAACGGCGACGCCGACGGCAAAGAACAGTAGTAAATACATTAAGTGCACGTTGGAATGCATCGAGCTCGGCACCTGCACGGAGTTATCGCTAAAATTAGAACGTGAAAAGAACTTTTTTGGAATTCTCAGGACTGCCAGGACGTAACAACGGATATGTTCTTAGCTTCATGAAGAAACATTTAATCGCTTTCTGCGATTAAGGTGGAGAAAATAAAACCCTTGCGAACCTCATAAAGAAGCAAAGAGTAAACCGGGAATGTGATTTATCTGAATCGTCGTCGTTCGTGTTCCCGTCCTCGTTGTTAAAGATCCCTAATTTTGGGGAGGAGAAAAAAATTATTTAAAGGAAAACCTCTTGGAGTCATAACGAGATCGTAAAGTCTCATCGTACATGCTAAACCCAGTATACGATCGCTGGTCTAAGAAGTGAGTGGTGCGAATATCTACATCCACTTGGACTAAAAAACAAGCTTTAAAAATGGAGCATATAACGAAAAAGGTTTTATATTTTTTCAGCAGAACTGTTACGTAGTAACATTGCTCACGTTGTCGTCTAACTGCACATGCGTGGGAGTTGCCGGTACTGCACTCACGAACGAGTGATTTGAAATATTACTTCTACTGCTTCGACCGCTGGTCTCACTACTCTGCGGTGTTCCTGGAAGAGATATATCAACATGGACTTGAAGTTCTGGCAACTCGTCTCCTTCCTCCTCTTGCTCAGCCATGATTGGACTTGCGGGATGGGGCTCAACTGTGTCAAATCAAGTCAAAACGCATCATTGTACACCAAATTAAATAAGAAAGTATATTATGTTTGTTTTGGGAACCTGAGTCTGTTTGCTAGCTATGCCATGCTGATGAGGCCTAAAAAGGCTGAAACAGCTGTCCATGGCTGCCAGCAATCAGGCTCAGGTTCTCAAAACAAACATAATATGCTTTCTGTAATTTGTAAACATGAGCTTGCCTCGATTAGCTGTGCTATTTGTAGGCTTATGTATTGTATATATGTTTTGTAATTTATTTAATAAATTGAAATAAATTGAAATAAATTCTAAATTTCTTAGTTCCCTTGGTATACATTGATGTTTATGTATTTTTTATGGTAGTTTGAAGGGGTAAAGCCCACTACCAACATGGCCATAGTGCCCAATATAGTGGCTTCAAGCTAGCTACTAGCACGTTTGTGCTACCTATACTTAAGTTCATCTTTATAGCTACATCCCACAAGCATTGCGCTTTTACCATTACTTATGTAAGAAAGCAAGTTAACATGACATGAGCTATGCGATTGGCTAGGATGTTGCCATCGCTATGACAACTTGGTTGAAATAAGCACGAAGTTACAAGAAACTCGCAGCGACTAAAAGGCTCTAGCGATTAGACTAACAGCGTTAGAATATAGAATTTGTTGATCTGCAGCAAAATAGCGTACTCGAAAATGCATACACAGTTGGAGGCAGAGAAACAAATATTGTGTTTGATAAATTTTTCAATGGGTCGATCCATTATTCCTTGAGATATTCAAACAAACTTACAAACGAATTACAATTGAAATATCAATTGAACTCTGTTAAGCACCACGAATTGGATGTTCAGAAATCCAGCAGTTTGAGCGAAACTGCTGAGCAAACAAGAGACGCCATACAGCACTTGAATCGACTTCATTGAGTGAAATTCCCACCATAAGGGAAGAAATGACCCGTAAATGCTGTTGAACTTTGCGCTAAATTTTATTTTTAATTAAACGCTCAAAACTAAACAAACAGGCAATCAGCGTACGGTAGCAATCCAACATATTCAAATTAGAACAAACAGAAGATGCTCAAAAAAACATTTTTGCTCTGAAATGGCAAAATAGAAACTTTTTCTTTTCATAATGTACAGTCTTATCTACCTCACAGATTGTCACGCATACGAAAACTGTGCGTGTACTTGGATAATAAATTTTTCTGTCACTGTGAGCTCCCCAATCCATGATCGTGGATCAGTATAAAAGAACGGGGTAACTATCAAAACAAATTTGGTGGAAAGAATACACAACCGTCGCGTTTTTAGATTTTTAGTCTTCAGTCTCTTAAAACAACGTGCAACACAATCTCTTCCCCCCTCCCCCCGCCACCAGATGCGGCGACGGTAATTCATAACCCCATATTTTGAAGTTTGTTCTTAACATAAAGAACTTCGCATTCTTTACCTTGTTCTAGCTCAGTGTGACAGACACTTTTAGCGGAATCTGACAAAATGTCCACTACTGTAGCCGACATTTCTTTGTGTGGCAATGTTTCTTGCTGAACAACGCTACGCACTTCTTCTTCTTCTTCTTCTTCTTCTTCTTCTTCCACCACCTCTTCACCCTCTCCCTCTCCGTCCGATAAATCTGCATCCTCTCTTAACCGTCTCTTGGCAACGGACGACCCCGGCCGTGAGTTTCTTGAGAGCGAGGATGCTGCTGACAAGGAACGTTCAACATTCCGCTGGCTTTTGGCACTGCTGGCTCGCGATAAAACTTTCCTAGCTGAAGCTCGTAAGCTTGAAGAGCGACGGGCCAACCGCGCTAATGCCCCTTCTGAAGAAAAACGAATCGAAAGGAATCATTAAAGAATTAACAAAACTTTGATAAAATTTACATTAAAACATGAACCTTCTACAGGGCCAATTGGAGAATTAGAAAATGGATGGAGGTATCTCCAAATGGAAGAGTGACTCGAATCCATCAAAGCTACATTCTATCATTTTCTGAGAAAGATATAGAACTCAGGTGAAAAAAACTGTCCGTTAACAAAGCTGAACACTTGGCAACTATGTTAGCAAATAGTCCCCTTAACCTACTATAACACTAGGGAGTCTGAGTGAAAGCTGTTCCAGCCTTACTAGGGCCTGGGAAGCTTGGTATTTTCGACGAGCTCGGAATCTAATAAAATTGTCCTTTAACTGCACTTAACCGGTTTATTGAACAGTACGTGTATCAAAGAATCACTGGTATGCAAGTTACGTGGTCTCCTGTCTCACTGTGAAGACAGTTATGCAAGGGGCGAAAGTTCCTATTCTCCACACTACTTTCGGGGGTCTTCAACCCAAGATTGGGGCTGGCTATTAGGGTAAAGAGCATCGGTTATAGGGGAATTAAACAAATGACTAATGACACACAAACCTTCAGCTGCTCCTGGCATTTGTCCATTTAAAGCCTCTACAAGTGAGATTTCCTCGTATCCTGCGATATGGTTAGCAGCTTCTTCATCTCGAACAGATGTTTCCTGATGTACAACAATAATTATAATAACAACATCATAGCTGATCTCAGTAACCCATAATAGTATTTTCACTGAACGTTTCTCTCCTCTACAAACAAGCACACCTTTCCTGCTATGGCTTTGAGAGGACGCACTGTAGTCAAACAACTAAAACGACTTGACAGAAAAAGTAAACAGTTTCTCTAAAAGACAAAACTTCAATTAAAATGTTTAGGAAAGTTTATTATTTCTCCAAAAACATTATTACAAAACATTCCTCTGCAATTTTTAGTTAGTAATATAATGATGATAATTTTTCGGTTCGAAACTCGTTTGCTTAGTTTACTAAACAATCCACTGATGACCGCGACTCTTCAACTTCAATTTCCGCGTTTTCATTCCAAAACTTCTGGTAACATGTTATAGATATCTGATAAGATATAAATAGAATGCTGTTGAATATCAATAGCAAAACAGTTACTGTTCACCAGCAGGATACCTAAGCTGCGTGCGTGTATTTTCTTTTATGTTGGCCTGGGTTTCCAGTGATACAAACGTCCCTTTGGATAAGCTATTCTAATTCGGTTTCCCACTTGAAAAAGTACAACTTTCGTAACCTACCTGGTGGCGACCTCCTGTACTTCGATGGTGGTGCGTTCGTTTTCTTGTGTAAGCACATATTTGTAACAAAGCATGAAACGCTGAGGATTGAGATAAAAGATATCACATACAGAGTAAACAATACCGTTAGTTGGGGCAATGTCGGGTCAGTGACTACATATTAAAGATCTGTGCATTGGTTCAAAATAAAAGGTACATACAAACTAATAAAGACATAGAATTAGGTTGATATTATGTGTTTTGCCTAAGATCAGTCGTTGCACGAAAAGATCCAAACTTTTGAAAGAAAATAATTTTTAGCGTGATGTAACTTTTTTGAAGGTTCATTAATTTTTTCTTAGCTTTTCTTCGAAACTTAGAGTCATGTTTTCCTTTCCAAAAGGTAGATTATGGATTTTCTAAGCCTAGCCTACTTTGACAAAATCATCTTCTCACCTCCCTCTACGATAAGCTTTGTCACCCATGTTTGCACCACTGCAACAGCTGATCAAAACAACTCACTATTGTGTACCTTGGACTAGCATTGGTTTATGCGCCATTTATGAAATCAGCTAGATCCACCCCTGTACTGTGCACTAGTATCGGTTTATGCACCATTCATGAAATCAGTTAGATCCACCCCTGTACTGTGCCCTAGTATCGGTTTATGCACCATTCATGAAATCAGTTAGATCCATCCCCATACTGTGCTCTAATATCGGTTTATGCACCATTCATGAAATCAGTTAGATCCACCCCTGTACTGTGCCCTAGTATCAGTTTATGCACCATTCATGAAATCAGTTAGATCCACCCCTGTACTGTGCACTAGTTTCGATTTATGCACCACTCACGAAATCAGCTAGATCTACTCCTACATTGTGCTCTGGTATCGATTTATGCACCATTCATGAAATCAGCTAGATCCACCCCTGTACTGTGTTCTATTATTAGTTTACGCATCACTCAGCTAGATTAGTCCCCTGTACTGTGCACTAGTATTGGTTTATGCACCGTTTACGAAATCAGCTAGTTCCGATCATGAAAGAAGCTCAACTTAAGGGGGTCTATTCATGTTTCTTATAGGTTTAAAATAACTTTGCTTCAGTTTGTACCGCTGTCCAATCCACGGTATAAAACTTTACACATGTATGATCCATGAGTTCATTTTTCATTCAGTATTTTCGCGTATTTGGGAATAGATTATATTTTCCTTTAATGTTAATAAAAATCGTGTATGTAGATTCCAATGTTTCATTAAGTAAATTGCAAGCTTGAACATAATTTCTAATGTTTTGGTTTACATTACTTTTTAATTTTCAAACATTTTTTAACTTCATTGAAAACCTAACTGTAAGCTGAACGTAAAATTGTAGTCAGGAAAGATTTGTTCGTACCTTATCGGCAATGAAAGAAGCTTTTTTCTTGCCTTCTCTTGTGTCCCACAAAAAGAGATTCATCTCATCATATGATAAAGAAAATACTGCAAGCGAACTTGTGACATTTATCCGGTTTCCATGGTGATACGTAGGCAGGACACGAATCACAGCGCCTTTGCAAAAGAATGAACAGGAAAATAAATTAATTAACACATATACAGGAACATTTTCATGAGCAGATGCAGGGGGGTGGAACTGTTAACAAGGCGAAATAAAGGTTTGAAAAAAACGCTCTTGGTTCTTAGATTATGGAGGTGGGGGATGGGGGAAGGGTAAAATCCCCACAGGAGAGGAGAGAGAAGAGCAAAATCTATAGTGAATTCGGCCCGGGGATGGGGGCAAAATCTATAGCAATACCGCCCCGGAGGGGGGACGAAATCTCCGGAACACCGGTATACGTAAGACAGTTTGGAGCAATTATAGAATAGAATGCCACAAAGGGCCACTACTGTTCTGGATTTGAATCGTGCAGAGACTTTTGAAGAACGAGTTATGAATGTTGAAACATTCTTACCATTAGAGTTTGTAAGTTTGGCAGTTGTAAGTTAGAATTCAAGTTTGAATCCATATGAAGCGTAATTGTACAAAACCAGCATGAAAAATTTGCAGTTGTTCATCTGTATGCTGATATGATAAGACTTAACAGACAACGAAAAAACAGTTTTACATATACGGCTGTACTGTCAGTAACAAATGGAAACTTTTAGAACAATAAGTGTTTTTTCTCGCGCGTGATACAAAGGAAGTGACGAGCTGCATCAGTGAATGCAAACAGCTTTAAAAAATGTATAAATGTATTAAAAGAGTTTAAGTATAAGATGGCTGTTTGGCTTAGATGATGTGCAATAAAATAGCTTTTATCCATGCGGCACCGAAACAAAAAAAAAAGGCTTCGGCAAGTTTTTTCTGTGCGATTCAAGTAAAAATGGTCTAAATAGCAGTAGGTTAATAATTATTTTCATAGTAATGCATCCAGGCGCTTAAAAAAAATTAGAAAGCATTAATGCAATGATGACGTTAACATCAAAATACCATTCAGATCCTTTAAAGGAGAACTGAGCCCTAAAATTGACTTTTCATCGTTTGAACAATTAGGCATAGTAGAACAACTATATGAAGTTTTTTTAAGCTGTTAGCCGAGCAGTTCAAAAAAAAATTGATGTTTTGTAACAAATCAATAAGAATTGATTGGTGGCTCAGTATGTGATGTCAGCGGTTGTTCGTCATGCAGGTTACAATACTAGAATGATTAAAAAGAGGAAAAACGTTGTTGCTGTGCAGCTTTTGGCTGCTATAAAAGAAAAAAAGCTTCGCAAGACATAGTTCGCCCAAAAAATATCAAGATTTTCGAAGCACACTGCCATATTTAAGCTCTGATTATCGTAACCTACATCATACCATACTGCTGACAATCTGTATTTAATTTCTCAATATAATTTGAATTTAATTTTAAAAAAAAAAACTTCACATCTAGTTAATCTACAAAACTAATAGATTCAAACAAAAATATATTAGTTTTAGCATTCAGTTCTCCCTGTTAAACCTTGTATTTTCTCAGAAAAGTGCAATATTTTCAATCAGAGCAGGGTTGGAAATTAACTACTTATATTAAGAAGAACATACTAGTTTTAGCTAAAAATGGTGCTGCATTAATTTAACAACCTACTTAGTTGATCATCAGTATGGCTGTTAGTATATTAGCACTAGAATTTAACTTCATGTCATTTTTGCTGGAAAGAAACCAGGCTGTAAAATGCAGGCTTTCTAATCTCATGAATTTTAAATATTTAGTGGTAGTCCTTTAGTCCACACACTAGTAAAAGTTATGGCAGACTAGTCAACATTTTTTCAATCTATTCAGAGTGTAAAATAATGTCTTCTGCCAATAAAGATTTGGAAATGATTGTGCTTCCAATCCAAATCACATTATTTGTTTATAAATGTATGTTTTGTTCTTCATGAAAGCAACTTTCTCCTAACAGGGAGTACATAATGATTTTATGATGGTGTGCTGCCAGCAAAGTAGTGTATTGAAAACTAATAGCTTTATAGTGGTGCTGTAACGAAAATGAAGCAAGATGGTAAATTCGAGTAAAAAATGGGAAGGACTAGTAAATCTGAGTGATTACTAGTCTGAATGTTTAATGAAAAAATACATTTTTTATCCCTGAAATTATAATTAAAAGAGGATGTAACCTATTTGTGTCAGAGGCTCTTTTGCTTCATTCTTACTTCTAGTTTAATCTTAGTTTGGGCAAGTAAAATCTAAGCTAAGGCTGGGAGGGGGATGATTTTGAGATGTTACTTGCTCAACTGGTGGGTAGTTCAAAAAGTTGTTTGTTCTAACGCTATCAGGGGATTTAAAAGAACACCCTAGATGTTAGTGTGGAGTGGTCCATTTGATCTTCTGGGAGCATTCCAAATATCTTAAATGTCAGACAATTATCTTCAGCTACAACCTTATTGTGAATTTTACTTACAAAAATGTTGAGTTTTCACTCATAAAGTTTTTTTCTTTCTTTCTCAGATTATCGTGGTAGTGGCTTTGGGGGAGGATACTCTGGAAACTACAGTGGTGGCAGAGGTGGTTTTGGAGGTGGTAGCTATAACAGGCGAGGAGGAGGGGGAGGAGGTGCAAGATTCCAGGATCGTTATGAAAACCAGTCAAGAGGTAGAGATGAGAGTAACAACTCAGTTTCCATAACAGCTATTGTTAATTCTCTTTTATCATTTACGGATGTCCCCAGAACATTCTGATATCTGGAACATCTTTCAGGCCCAGTTAGTTAACACCTAACTTCTCCTTACATGACACATACAAAATAAAACATTTGGTAATGAAAAAATGAGAATTGATCAAACAAAGCAAACTACTGAAGATTAAAGTAAAATTCTCTCAAACTTGTTCAATGAAAAGTATGCACTCAAGGTGGAAGAAATAAATAATACAACTGGACTGAAAGGGTAAAATCGATTGCTTTGAGCTCCCTGAATTTCTTCAAAATGTTCACTTCGTCCACTGAGTTTGAGACTTTTATCAAACTCTTAATGGTATGACCTTAAGTTTGTTTACTGTGCAGAAAATTGCAACTCTGTTAAATCTGTGGCTAAAATCACCATTGAAGTAGCGCTTTATTTTAATACTAGAAAAATATTTTCTAGTATTATCCTTATATCAAAGATATTATTGCGAGGATTTTGAATACCATACAATTAAAAGTGAATTGTGTTTTAAAACCTGTTAACAATATTAACTACTATAGATTATGGCTGGACTCAACCCACACCTGAAGAATGGGCCAAACCTTTGCCAAGAAATGAACGCTTAGAACGGTAAGTGTAATTTCTATTATTTCGTATAAAGGCTAGACCTTAGTTTAAACTTAGAGAGAGGCAAATAATTTTTGTGCCTGGAAAAAAGTCATCTCTGTTATAGTTGAATGAAAATTGTGTTGTGTCATTCCACCTGGTGTGAAAGACTTTGCCTTATTGGTTTTACACTTTTCCAAGTTTTATTAACTTTCATTTCTAGTCTTATAATTATTTTTTTATTATGGTAAAAAAAAATGTGAATCAAATCCAGGCTTTAGAGAAGCTTTTTTCAAGCCTTTCCTTTACAGTTATTACTTAATTGTAAAAATATTATATTGTTGTTGTTATTGTTATTATTATTATTATTGTTATTGTTATTATTTTTATTACCTTCGGAGACATGTTTTCATGACATTGGCATTGATGATTGATAAAAACAGTTTTATTAGAAAAAGTGCTAAATCTTGCCATTAGAGTAAAGTATTTCTTATTTTGCTGCAGAAATAAGATTTGGAATGGCCCACAGCTATTGAAATCCTAACTTATTATTATTATTATTATTATTATTATTATTATTATTATTATTATTATTTATTAATTAATTTTTTTATTTGATACCTTGTAAATATACATTTATATATATTACTCATGCTTCAATTCAAGTAGCCAGTTGTTTATTGCCTATATGTTGTGAGATTTACAATTGTATTAATAAACAAATAAAGTTAATATTTCCATTATTATTTCAAATGGCAAGTAAGCCCTGCTTAGTCTAAGATAGTACCTATTGACCTTCAGTTTGTTATTGATTGTTTTTGCATTCAGTTTTCTGAAACCTTGTTTAAATTTATTTATGTGAATGAAAAAATTCACATCCTGGATGAAGCTCTTTCACTTTGTGTGTACAGGTTTCGAAACTAGCAGTAGTTTGCAAGTTCACACACTAGTAAGTTATGACAGACTATTAGCATTTTCTTCAAACTCATCCAAGTGTCTAGTTTCGTTCGACGAAGGAGAACGCTTCCTAATTTTGTGGGTTTCCTGTGAACGCTAGCGAAAACTCTTGAGGGTTTTTTGGGCTTTCTATCGGGCGGGCAGTTATGACATCACATTCTCATTGCGCAAAGGATGCTGCCTCATGAGACAAAATTCTGTCTTCAAAAAGTTAACATCTAAGTTTCATAGCATTTTGAACTTCATCATAGCTTCATGTTGTTATAAAATCTACTCTATCTCTTTCAGTTTTTCAAGATACTGAGTAGATTGACATGTTTTATTACATTTTCCCTTGCAACTATTCAAGTTTCTATCATTCATGTTACTGTTACAAAAGTTAATCTCGCACAATCAGGATCTGCACTACATTGTTACTATATAAAGTAGATAGACATGATTTGTTACATTTTTGGGTTTCACTATTAAAGTTACTATTGTTCATGTTGCTGTTTTTAAAAATACTTCGTCTTTCTCATTTAATGTCTCAACTAATTTCCTCCTATGTTTTTTGACAGTATGATTTTAGCTAAATTCATTGAACTTTTAATGCACTTATTAATCTTTGATTACTCCTAGTAAATATCAACATCTACCAATAAACTTTTTTAAAACAATTGTGTTTACATTCCAAAACACATTATTTTAATACAGTTTTTGGTTCTCTTCTGCTTGAAAGTGACTTTCTACAAACATTCTGGTCATCATTTATTATGGGTACACAGGGTTTACAGAAACATGAAAGAACCTTGCATTAGGTTAAACAATGTAGAATGTTGAAAACTGGTGGTTGTTGCTGTAATGAAAAAGAAGGTGAAATCTAGAAAAAATGATTAGGAATAGTAAGAGTGATTACTAGTCTGAATGTCTAGTAACAAAACAATTCCAATTTCTATCTGTGTGTGTATAGAGAACTGTTTAGTGGCCACAATAGTGGAATTAACTTTGGCAAGTATGATGATATTCCAGTAGAGGCAACAGGGAATGATGCTCCAGGTTGCATTGAAAATGTAAGTTTAAATTATTTTGTTTTTTACAAGTTTTGCATTCTCATCTGCATCACTTATTTAAGGTATACTAGGTTGGCTATTTCAGTTTTAAAATGTTTTTTAAAGGTACTTTGAATTAAAACTATATTATTTTCTGTTGGCCTCAAGTGCATCTCATTGCTGTTAGGTTAATCATTTTGTTTGTTTTTGCTTCCAGTTTGATGATTCTGATCTTGGGGAAATCATCCATAACAACATTCAGGTACTTGTTACTTTGTAAATTAAACAACCGTTTAATCATAAATAGTAATATATAAATATTATTCCACGCACTTTAACTTTTTCACTTTCAGTTTCAGTTTCAGTTTATTTTTTACCACATAAAGTTCAGAGAATGATTAATCACGATGTTTTAAGATTGAAA
>JAOBBB020086703.1:0-13547 GCA_025331005.2 Zoanthus gigantus
GTGATTGCAATGGCCCAAAGAGTTCCTTCGTTCCTGTGTAGAAGCGTCTTAAGTCAAGAGATGGGGGCTTGCGGATCCCTCTTCCTGACCGTTTAAGGGTCACTAAACTATTTATGCAGTCCCCTTAAAAAGTAACTTTGCGCTTTGCCCTCCCATAAAACTGATATTTTCTTGTTTCTGGACTAAGTATAGTACTATTTTTAAAGCAAACGACCCATATTCAACCTCGTACCATATTTTAAAAGATCTTATTGCAAATAGTTCTTTGTTGCTAGGCACTTCAGTATTTCAAACAGAAGAAAAAGAAAGCTAGCATGTACCCGGCACAATTGTAAAGAATTTTTTCATTAATTAATTAATTAATCTATTTTTTCTATTTTGCTAAGTAATTTTCTAAAATTTTATCATTCATCTTCGTGGTTCAAACTTTCATTGCATCTAAACATTTTGAGAATTGAGAATAAGATTCGTAAATACAAAATTTATCTAAAAGATTTTGAATTATATTAAGCGGATGTTTGCAGAATTGGCAAGAGTTGACGTAGGTAAAACAATTCTAATTGTTGCAATGAGTATTTAGGCGCACAATCAATTTTGGAATTACCTCTTTAGATATTTTGTTTTCAGCCATTTAAGATTCATCTCATCTCAGTCTCCGTTTTAATCAAAAGGAAGCGTTTTACTTGCCTTTTATTTACATATATGGAAATAAAGCAATCTCACACCCCTTTACTTTGGTTTTCAAAACATGTCTTTAATCTTTTTATTAATATCCCAAGCTCCAGGATCATTATGGATGTAATGACCCGGCAGCATCTTTCAATGAACAAGAAAACAACATTTCAACTTTAAATTACAAGATTCTAAACAATGTGTAGTTTTTTTAAAACTTTTTTATTTAGGAAAACAACCTTTTTAAACAGTGAAAGTAACAGGTGAAGCAAGCGTTGGCTTTTGGTCATGGCCACGTTCATTTCAACTGCATTTGCACGAGTTGCTTATAGCAAATAGCTGACGCTCCCAAAACTTCAGCCCTTTGCCCAACTTACGGTAATATTATAAAATTCTCACCCCGATTTATTTAAAGCCGGTACCGGCCCATTGCTGACTTTTTCTTCTTTGATTAGCTAGCTCACATTTAATAATACAAGTTGTAAGATATAAATATATTTTTATAAATGGAATGCTGCGTAGGTGTTTCTACAGAAACGGTTTTACAAATAGTTAAGTTTTATACCGTAGTGAAAATAATTTTAAAACTGACGTTTTGGACAGTAGTCCTTCGTCGGATTGAATGCACGAGAGATAGGAGATTTATTCAACTCAAAAGATATATAAAGAAGTGTTTATTTAGCCATGTAAAGCAAGATAACGCAATGAGATAGGTATGTAAAAACAAAAGGAAATAAAAGGATAGAGATATGTTGATTTTTTTTTTTCGGAAAAGACAGAAAGGTTCCGGGACAGCAGAACTGAAAGTGAAGCGTTCATTTATCCCGTGGCGATTAAGAGTGCCCAAAGCGTGAATTAGTCGCATTTCTTTAGTCTTGCGACAATCGTTACTGCCGTTGATGACAGAAAGACCAAACGCAACAAAATCAGAAATAGAATGATTAGAGGAATTAAAATGGCGAGAGACAGGTTTAGATTGATCGTTCTTGCGTATGTCATAAAGCTGATCTCTGATGCAATTACCTAAACGGCGGCCGGTTTCCCCTATGTATAGCTTGTAGCAATTAGAGCATTCAATGCAATAAATAACAGTAGGTGTTGTGCAGTTGAAATGATCGGTAATGTTAAGAGTAGACTTGGGGCCTGTAACAGTCGTACGTTAAACAACAAAAGGACAAGTTAGACATCGTTTGCGGGAACAACGAAAAGTTCCAGGTTCTTCATCGGAAGGCAATGTTCCTTATATTCCTTATATTTTTTATAGTTATAAAGAGAAATTCCAACCCTTTTGAAAGTTTGTTGGTTTAACTCAAATCCCTCGTGAAAACTAAAGACTATTATATGTTGTTTATTTGTACCTGCCCAAAGAAATTTGCCCCTGCACAAACAGCAATAAACGAAGCAATCTTTGTTTACTAAGCCCGTGCTACAGCGTCAAGCTAAGTAATTCGTATATCACCGTAAGAATTAAGATAGCAAGTTAGGATTGCAGTTTAGATTCACTAACATTGTTTTTTTTGTTTTACTTTAGTTTGGAAAGCAACCATAAGTTTTGATAGTAAAAATCAAATTTTAAATTTTGTTATTTTCAAAATGATTTAGAGTTTTATTGGAAAATGTCACAATGCAAATATTAATAGTACATTAAACGGCATCAGAGAGTTATAAAGCGAGATGAAAGAAAAATACCTCTATATGCTACTATTAATGAAAGTTTTAAATAAAAAATGTCCACTTAGGTAGGTTATTTTTTTTCTCCATTAATTTTTTTGCGAATTTAAAGCTAAACAAAAAAGTAAAAACGCGTTTAAAAAAAAAATAGCTTGCAACTTGGTATATCTTGAATTTGCTTTCCACTTGAATTAGTAAAAAATGTCGATCACTATATTTATTAAGGATTTTTCCAATCTATGAAAATTTTACTCCTCAATGATAATAAACTAAAGTTTTTCTATGGGCAAGTTTTTGAGAGTAATGGAGTCAATTTTTTGTGTGTATTACAATACAAAGTGATATAAAAGGTTTTTATGTGTAAAATTTACAAAATAGAAGTTTTATCTCTAAATTATCCTGGAAAAACGCATGGAAAACTTACCTTGATAAGTTACGATGCAGAACAGGAAAGTCTGTCAAAGTCAAGTCAAAAATGACATAAATAGAATAAGAAGAAGAAAAAACATGAAACTTAAAAAGCAAGGGTGCTAAACGCGAACCTTAAACAATCCTTTTGCCATAAACTCCATTTGAATCTTCTCGAGATGTGTTACAGTCTATTTTGTTTCTTTTATGATCTATTTAAAATCATCAACTAAACGAAATCCTACAAAAACACTTAAAAGAAAGCCTCGACTTAATAAATGTAAAATACTTCTCTAAACTGAGTTCTTATCACCTGCCAAGCACAATGTCGAGTAGGAGAATATCTGACATTGGTCAAGCCAATGAAAATGTCGTTGTTGGAGATTTTCTGTTGGAGAGCTGGAAGTGTGTTTGCTCTTGTCAAAATCTTTAACTGCAGTTTTAATGAAATGACAAAAAAAACGTTGAAATGTGGCAGCAGCTATTCACACAACGCCTAGCAAGCAGGCGCGCCAACAAATCTTTCAGTTTTCTTGTTTCCTCGAAAATACAAAATGGGGCAAATGGGGCATTTTTTCCTAGAAAAGATGAAAAACTCCGTTCCTTCTCTTGCATGTAGAACAAAAATCTGAAATTTCAATTTCATTGAGTTAAAATAAAAAAGCCAGTAAGACTGATTATCAACACGCCATAGCGTATTGCGCCGTCTAATTTCTTCCTTCATGCACCGAAATATGAAGCTGCATTTCACATTGGATCCTTTTAAAGCTTGAACAGCAGTGTTACTTACATCTGTTTACCCCATAATACAAGATGTTTAAATATAGATATGTGGTGTAAAGCTTTTTAGTTGACTGTTTCGGCGCATTAGAAACGTTGATGTGTTTTTAAATAAAAAAATTATATTTGTAATTTCAACTTTTATTGGCAACTTGATAAGAATATTGTATAAAAAGTTGTTTAAGTAACGCTGTCGTCCCTCAACACAATACAGTAAGGCCAATTGGAATTGCTCCTAACAAAAACTTCCTGTGCGTGGATAACTTGTCCCAATAAACCGCACTATGGCATGGCTCAAATCCTGCTCTTTGCCTTAATAAAAGATGTGTACTGTCTTCTTTCTCGCTTATACGTTTGAGTTAGCAACCATTTTTGTATTGCCAATATGTGAAAACAGTATCTCGTTCGGTGCCGCTATTCCTGGTTCAAAAACTTAGTAAGAATATTAAGGCATAACTATAGCCTCAAAATCAGAGCGAAACTGATAACTAACGTGAAACTAAAGCAAATCTGTTTTAAGAAATGTATTGCAAGAAAACGGTTGTTTTTCAAAACTAAAACTTCCTAAAGATTTCAAAAAAGGATTGCTGGATGAATATATACGGAAGACGGGCAAAACTGGTGAGACAGAAAGAAAAAAGGAAAGAATAGTTTTTGTAGTTAGACAATCAAAAATTATTGTTATTGTTATTAGGATCCAAACTGGAAGGTTTAAATATCCAGCATTAAACGGATGATTATCGCAAAAAGACCACTTTCAATGAAATGTAAATTAGACATGAAATAGACAATGAATTTTTAATACCCCGATGAGCATTACATGCAGATAGACACAAAAACATGGAGAAAATTATAGAATAGATATCTGAACAGACATAGCTATAATGCCGCTGAAAAAAATTGCAAAACAGTTACTGTTCATCAGCAGGATGCCTAAATTGTGTGCAATTCTACAATTGGTTTCGACTCCGTTAAATCCTGTACCAATTGAAGAACAATTCAGGTGGAGCCACCCAACACAATAAATTTCCATGAAAAAGTCACTTGCTCAGCTTCTGTGATACGCTGTGCGTTTTTCAGAAAATATTACGACTAGGGAAGGGAAAAGAACCCAATTAGCTACATATACACACTAGTAAAGCTACAATATCTCGCTTATATATTCAGTTTGCAATTGAGATCTGTTATTGCATGATCATGGTTTCAATGGTTTCGGCTTTAGTATTTTACGTTAATTGTTACAACGTTTTAATATATCTCAGTGGCAATGCACTTCAAAGTAGGTCCACCTCATTCCACCTCATACAACTTGTCGCAATCAGTTTGTAGTTGCCGTTAGCTTGGCTAGTTGCTCAGTATCTTTATCTTGTTCTTAATTACTCGCTTTAATTTTTTTTTATTCTTTCATGACATTGTATATTATATTTCGTTTATTTGTACTCAACTAATTACAGTAAAATGTATAAAAACATACGGAGTTAATAACTCTGAAAATATAAGTTTAAAGTAGCTTAGAATTGCTACTGCTAGACATGAGGATATTTATGTTATTACAACACAAAAACTAGAAGAACGTATTTCAAAACACGTGGAGGGAGCGTGGCTCAGTGGTCAGGGTGATGCATGGTTTGTATGCGGATGTTCCGGGTTCAAATCTCACTCTGACCACTTTCTGGATTTGTCTTGGGTGATCCCTGAGTCATATTAACCACGCTTTGTAAATAGCCAACTAGTTTGCCTCCTATATATCTATCAGTTAGGGTTTTTAATCGTGCCGCCGGTGTGTGTGTCGAACTTGAAGAAATTAGCTTCACAGCTACTCCAAAATCAGAGTATAAATAAAATTTTATTTATTTATTTTTTAAAATTTATTTAACACAAGGAGAGCGACAAAAACTCATTCTTACTAAAACATAGTTTAGAAAAAGGCCACGATTCAAGATATCATCATCTTATTTCTGTTTAGGCAGTATGCATGCCCAAAACGGCAAATTAGAATATATTTAATCATGTTATTTTTCTCAAGCGATATACTAGGATCTCCTAATGCAATTTTTGAAAGCTGACTTTGAAATTTTCATGAAAATTTACAGTAAATTGAATGTATGGGAATATACGGACTTTGATAACTTTTTGAACTGAATTAGTCCAAAATAGCTCTGAAGTGCTATAGAAATTATATTTTTACTCACTACAATTTATGATCTCTTAAATCAGGTTTCCTTTGGATCCAGTTTCGGCACATTAAAATTTGACTCCACAAAACTTTTTTGGCCCCTTGACCAGATCAGACAAGTTTTAAACATTTGCAAGTTTTATAACACATTAGCAAATTCTGAACATTAAAGCAGTATTAGTTCTAAAGAAATACAAATTCTTATTTCAGATTCCTTTTTATCTTACTGTTTCATAAAAGAACACATTCGCTTCAGCTAGCAGCACTTCACTTTCTGTTCTAGAAACTTTTGGTTAATATCTAACTCGAACATAACAACCAGGGGCTGGTTCCTCAAAACTTTGATTAACTTAATCCTGGATTAAGACAAAATTAAAAGAGTAATCTTTTCACAAGTAAAGCTTTGTGATGCTTACAAAATACTGTTCAGTTTTAACAATCAAAGAAACATGTTAAATCCAAGATTCCAGCCCAAAGCAAGCTATAGAAGGTAGGAAACAGGAACATGGATTAAAAAGTGAACCCTGGGTTAGCACTAATCGGGGTCTGAGGAACCGGGCTCAGGTTTTTGTTTCAGAGTATAAATCAATAGTTTATTTCATCGTTTTAACCATTACGGTATTATTGATAAAAATTATGAATAAGGTTAATTGTTGTTCTCATTTATTTACTATAATTGTTTTTTGTGGTCGGTATTTCTTTTGCTTCTTTTGATTTTAATTTTTTTTTTTAACAAAATACCCATTTCACAGTTGGGAGTGAATAATCACTAGTTAAAAATAGAATTTGGTAAGAGGCGTTTCCAAAAAGCCTAAAAATTATTTTACACAAAACAACTGTAACTTACAATAAGTTTTTATTTCAAATGTTATCTTTACAAGAATTTGTTTTTTTCTAGCTTTCTTCTTTTAAATTATCACACTATCCGTTCTTCTTTTATTTCTTTTTTAGCATATTTTTTTTTATCATTTTCTTTATATTCTTTTGTGATAAATGGAAAACGATGTTAAGGATGATCGAACAAAAGCAACTTATAATTAAAAAAGTAAGTGTCGGAAATTGACAATCGGTTGCGCCTCTAGCTCGCTTTTGCAATTTATTGACAACTTGGGTACACAAAACAGCGACGTTACGTAACTGGCTAAGAGCTAACCACCTTTGACAAAACTGTACATAATAAATCATTTCCTGTTTCTAATTTTTATCCAAGAACTTTTTTATGGAATCCGAGTTGATAGCTTTGAGTCTGCGGTAAGCATTAACATGCAAAAAGTTAAAGGCACTTACTTCGTTTTTTTTTCTTAAAGTTTTATTGCGAACAGTGCAAAAAGCCATTAATGACGGAACTGCAATAGACCTTTAGTAATTGCTCTTTATTATACAAACCGTGTGCAATGAAAAAGAAAAGTCGAATCATTTTTTAGAGTTCTGAAAGGAAGGCAAAGTGACAAATTGAGCTTTTTGTTCTATTTTAAAAAAGAATTAGAATGCAAAATCTTGCGTTAAGTTCGTCTCCCATTAAAAACTTCATTGCCTTGTATATTAGCATATTTTATGAGGAAAAAATAAAGTCTTTTATTATTTTTAAAGAGAATGCTTTAATGTGTACAGTATACAAATACTGTTAAAGTTTTCCTCCGCAATTAAAGACTTAAGTGTTTATCTTGTGCTTGAATTGAACTATTGAATTTAACTGCCGATTAATTGTTTCATTGGTATAGAGTTTACTGCTTTAAGTTTAACATAGATATTCAGAATCTTTCATCAAGGTAAGTCCAAGATCTCACCGGGTGTCTTTATATACCAAGAAATTTTCCGCGTTCTTTGTCTTGGCATAATTGTTTATATATATTAATAAATTTTCTGAACGGTAAACCTTTAATCATAACGAAGATTGCTATACATTTACAAAGCAGTGTTAGAGTTGTTCTTTTAATTGGTAGAAAAAAGAACTACATCCAAGTATATTACAATTCGTTTTCGACATCGAATGTAAAAAAAAAATCTCGGTTAGCTTATTATTGTGCAATTTTTCTTTATGCTTGCATATGTTGTTTCAGATTTTTGGCCCTTTTTAGTTGTTAAATTCTTAGCTTTTTATATTAGTCTTTGACTTAAATACTCCGTGCACTTCTAACAGGAAAAAGCACTGGGAGTTTTGAAGCACAGTTGAACTACTCGATCTTCAGAGAAAAGCACTATTTAACAGGTAAGAAAACTTCCTCATTTTGATCATGACAAAAAATTAAAAAAAAAAAAAAAACTGTTCTCCTCAGCTGCAACTGCTTCTTGCTGCTTTCACACAACTGTGGCTCTTACAAATTAATCTGAACGTACACACAGATAAAGTTAGACTTTTGAAAATATCTTAATCAGTATCCTCGAAAATCTTAAAACTATTAACAAAGATGGTTTGCAAGATACATTTACTGATCAACAGTAAAATGTTTTGCTTTTTCTTTATACTCGTGAAACGAATATTATCAAAATCGACAGTGGAAAATAATAATGAAAAACAAAATTGCTGCAATCTTTTCCATATCCTGTTGTTTGTTCTAGAAAAGCATGCAAGGCGTTTCTCGCTAACCTTCTTCGCCAGTATTTTATAAAGAAAAATTCTTAATTGAAATCCACTCAATAAGAAATTCCAAATTAAAAACTAAATTTGGCCAGTAACGAATTTAAAAAAGAAGGCGAACTTGCAGTCAAGCAATGGCCAACGCCAACAAAATATACAATGCAGTCTTAAGTTAATACAGATCAACAACTTTCTTCGCGTATTCACTCCATACCGGGCAATATGCGTCTTTAGCAAAATCTAAACAACAACCACTAAATGAAATTACAAACCGAAAAAAAAAATTAATCTGATTTGATGATAGCAAGATTAAGAATAAATAATTATAAAAACAAATCGCACATGCAATATTTAGGGGGAATACAGCCAAGTGATTACTTCATTTACAATATTTTGGTATCTCAGTTGCCCAGTTGATTTGTAGCTATAGGAGGTCGCGATTGTTATTAAACAACCGGCCAGCAAATATTTTCTGAAAAAGCAGTGTAAGAAAACACAATAAAAGGATACAACTTTCAAAACATTATATACTATTAGCTTTGGCAAGGCAGCAGATCAAGAAGAAATTCATTTTTAAAAATCGTTGAAAGTTAAAAAAATGTTGCTCTTCTGTAAAGCTTAGATTAATTAGACAAAATCTTGTTTCTTTTACAGTTAATTTTGACTTTCCGCCTAAAAAAGACAGTTATATGCGATTTAATATATGCAGGTCGAGTCTTTCATATTCCTCGAATTGGAACTGAGTTTTATTGCAAAACGCAAAATTGACGACATAAATCATCAGGAACAATTTTTAAAAAGAATTTGTTTTTTAATCTAAAATTTCACCCAGAGTAGTTCTAAGAGGACTCTCGGCAGCACGAGCGCAATGCTAAGATGCTGAGTAAAACAAAAATTAGGCAATGGAGTTTCCCTATGACAAAATCAAAGTCTCTTGAGATTAAATCCGTATTTCAAAAACATAAAAAATGTTAGAGTAGCTTAGAGAAGCTTGAGAAAATGCAGATCGTAGTACAAAAAGAGACATCTGAACCTTCTTGATGCAAGTTTTTGTTTTTGTAAAAGACGATTTCAATTCCCACGCATATTTAATATAACATCGCCCATTTTCTTTTGCCTATACAATTTCGATGAAAATTGAACAGGAAGTTTTTAAAGTGTAACTAATATTTTAATTTCAACAAAATACATAGTTACGGATCAACCACTTTATTTTCGTTTTCTCTCCAAACCAGCTATATCTGCCTTTAGCAAAACGTGAACAGCAACCACTAAATTAATTACAACCGAAAAGAAAAATCTTGCGTGAAAGCGCGAACATCTAATGATAAAAACAAAGCGGGCGCTGTTTGCCATTAACCAGATCAATTTGTTTTGATCTTGACAACTTTTTTCCTGAATTCAAAAAATAATATTGGATAAAAAATATCGGGCATCGTTCATTTAATATTAGTTTGTGATTTTTTTGCTCTGCTAGGTAAAAAAAAAATTAAATCAATTATTTACTGATTCCAAACAAACACACTGATAAATAAAATACTCATATACACAGATTATAAATCCTTTGCTGTCATAAACACAATCATATTAACTCATTGAAAAAATTTAAACTGTTGCTTCGGAAGTTCAACAATTATTAGCGGTCGCACCCTGGACGGAAACAACGATATTTTTAATAGTTATTGATAAACATAACACGATAGTTTCCAAGATAATAATGCCCGGTAAATTTTAGTTCACCACAATTGCATTTCGAAGGAAGCTAAACTTAAAATATTCTAATCCTTTTCTGCCATTAGCTTCGTATTTTTTCCGTGTTGCCAGTTCCACATGTACAGAAGGATGTTACACGGAAAATTTCATCAGCAAATAAACACGGTCTCTAATCAGTTTGCGGTTCTTTCACACCATCTGCAGTCAAACTGAAAGAAACTGATTGACGAAAGTTCAATTCTGATTAGAAACAGCAAAAGTACAGTGAACAATCACAGATGAGCTTGACACCAAATATAAGCTCAAATGCGATGAGCGCACAAATGCGATGAGCAGAAATGCGATGAACTCAAATGCGATGAGCACAAATGCATTTAGCACAAATGCGACGAGCATAAATGCAATGAAATCATAGTCAAATGCGATGAGCACAAATGCGATGAGTACAAATGCGATGAGCACAAATGCGATGAAATCAAATGCGATGAGCACAAATGCAATAAACTCAAATGCGATGAGCAAAAATGCATTGAGCACAAATGCGATGAAATCAAATGCGATGAGCACAAATGCATTGAGCACAAATGTGATGAGCACAAATGCGATGAAATCAAATGCGATGAGCACAAATGCAATAAACTCAAATGCGATGAGCACAAATGCATTGAGCACAAATGCGATGAAATCAAATGCGATGAGCACAAATGCATTGAGCACAAATACATTGAACACAAATGCGATGAGCACAAATGCGATGAGTGCAAATGCGATAGGCACCAATGCGATGAGCACAAATGCAATGAACTCAAATGCGATGTGCACAAATCAGTACAAGCACAAATGCGATGAACTCAAATGCGACGAACTAATACTAACGAAATTAACGCTTATAAAAACGAAATGTCCAAAATGATTATTTGACAATCTGCCAACTTTTGATGCGTGTGGCCAGTAAAAGAAAGATCTTGTCTCTTGAACTGTTGGCCAACCAGCAAATCATTCTCCTTTATAACTTATGATAGACGTTCCTCTCATGCAGCTATTTTGATAGGTTTAGTTTCGTCTAAAGCCTAATGGCTCCCGTTACATTTTTAGTGCAGTGTAATTATCATGTTTCGCGTTACAATAAAAATTTCCCAACAGCTTTTTGATGTTTTTTTTACATTTCATCATCAGCGCCGGACTAAAAGACTCAAAATTAAACTGAATTTTTTTTTTTTTTTGTAAAACACGTCAAAGGTGCCGTTTCTGACCACACTTTATCAATAACTCTTTCCTGTATGTTTTCAAGAAAAAAAAAAAACTAGTTTGAAAAGTGGTCGGAAGTGGATTGGTTATTCCTTTGCTAGAGCTATAATGGAGCTTTTTGGAAAAGTAAATAATAAATCAATAGGAATCCAAATGCACAATTTGGACGTGTTTCCGTTAGCCCTTCCATTAGTTAACCAAAGAATCATATTAGCTGACCAACCGGTTTTTTTTTATAAAGGAGAACTCTGTTTTGTAATTATTTAAAACAAAACAAAGGAAAATAGTAGAAAAAGGAAAAAGTGAGATCCTCAAAGCTGTTTTTGTTGGCAAATTATGGAAGTTGTCGGCAACTTAGTTGATAGATAATGCATTTAGGTTGTCTAAATAAGTTTAGGTGGGCGGTGTTTCATAATCACACCCGACGCAGCCGTAGGTAATCATTAAATATTGTAAATAAATTGCATTAAACATTTTGTAATGGAATCGTATAGCCGGCCGTGTAAGTTTAAAGTGTTCCAATACATCACATTTTATGTTTCCCGAGCGCAAAATAATTAATTAAAATAATTGCTGCTTGAGGACATATCACAAGTAAAAAATTTACACATAAACTCCAAGTCAGTTTTTGAGCGTTTCTTACAAGAAGAATACTTTATCACCCAGCAGTACCAAATTCTTGCGAGTATTGAAAAGAATTGGAAAGCTTTCTTTGTAAGCATTCAGTATTATACTGCTCTTGCACAGTTTTTTTTAACAAAACATTTATTCAGCAAAAGTTTAGAATATATTATAGTCAAAACATATGGAAGCGGCGCAGATAATTAAAGTAGGTTTTTTTTGTCAATACGATGTCACATGCTTCTTGTGAAACGCGACAGCCTGCCGATGTTTTTGTTTTAGTAAAAGTTTTTGCAATGAATATGCATTCATTTGATTTATAAACTGCGTCAAAACATGGATTGCACAAAAAAAAAAAGACTTCAAACCCATGGAGACAGAAAATATGATTCGGTGCGATCGTTGATTTAAATTAGATTCATATGACGATACTTTGTGGCGCACTTTAAAGATTGCGGACCTTTTTTCGATGCGGGAGAATTAAAAAAAAACAGAGTTCCTCTCTGAATCGGGAATGAATTATTATCAAAGACCAAAAAAGGTAATGCGAATTATAATTAAAATAGCACTACATAAGTTACACTTCCAAATTTATGGTTTTTAAAAGGACAATTTTTTGCTTTGACTGTAGTAATCGATCGAGGGAATTTTCGAGTTTTTGTGGCAATATATTTTCAGTGGATCGGGCTAAAGAGATGATTTTAATTTATAAGCTTTCTGTTATTTGTTTTCTGGCAAAATGTTTTCACTTGTGTCATGCATACTCGGGAATGGATATATAACTTGACGGTTGTCATACATAGTCAGATCTGTTCGAGAAAGAAGTGCTGTATACCTCCTTTGTTAAAGAAATAATTATTGAACCATTTTTGAGGCTTAGCTGTCTTTCATTTTCTGATTCCTTAAGTCTTTTAGTTATTTCATTTAAATTTCTTTTAAATTGACATTATGCTCAGAAATATTATAAATTATCAAAAGTAAAAGAAAACGAATTGTTTTGATTTCAAACAAAAAAAAATGTTTTCCATGGAACAGAATCATTAATTTTAACTGTGTCTTGAATTATAACAGCCCGGGCTTGTTCATAGCTTGCTTGTCATTTGTGCGCTAATATCAATCTTAGGGTATTTAGAAACTTTTTTCTTATGGTGGTGATTAACGTTTAGGATAACAGCATTTTATGAACATTTATAATGTTCTCATTGCTTTTTCTTGGCAACCGATTACTTCACTCGACTGTACACTCACGTTTCGTTTGTCAAACACTTTCTTAGAAAGTAGTAGATTTTATTTTGGAACTGATAAAAGTGTGCAATACAATGTGTTTAATATGTAGGTAGAAAGTAAATCACATGAAACGCTACCACTGCATGATCTGGCAATCTGTTTAAGTAGCCGATAAGAGAATCTCTCCAGCTGGATATATTTTTATGAACTTCGAATCCTTGGAGACAACGAAAACAGACCATTTTAAATTTAGGGCTTATCTTTCAGTTTTTGTTGATGGCTTGTCGAGAGCGTAGAACTAATAAACTTTTGTTGATGGATCGTTGCATTTTGAAAGCGTTTATAATTAAAGGCTTTCCCATGACCATTTTCTTCTTTGTCTTTCTCATTCGCTCTTCCAACCATTCCCCCTCCCCCACCACCACCATCTTCATCCCCTCCCCCACCACCACC
>JAOBBB020086774.1:0-13545 GCA_025331005.2 Zoanthus gigantus
AGATGGGCAAAACGGCGTTAGCAAAATCTGCGTAGACGGATGTGACGTCGTTAGCGAAAATAGCGGAAAAGACGTAAAACTTGGTTAGATTTGAGCAACCGCTGACCAATAAGTCAACTTGCCACGAATAGCAAACAAAACAAGCCTAATTAAAGATTGCAAAACACCGTGATTAAATGATTGCAAAACACCGTGAGGGAATTTATATTTTTAAGGTGGGTATTCAGTAAATAAAATTAGTCCAAGACATTCTTTTTACTCCGAAAATGAGCCCGCGTAAGTACCGTCCCCTCCAGGGGCTGTTTTTGTCCATTGGCTCTCATTGTCTCGTGTTCCGTGCCAGAGAAGGAAGCCATTTTTGGTAGGAATATTTGACTCTCTTTCACACGTCATTTCGGTAAGTAAATTCTCTCTGTTGACGATTATTTCATTTGCTTTAAAACTTACAACACATACATAAAAAGTGAAGCGACCTACAATCTGACTAAAACTGTTTTTACAGCGCAAATTTCGATCAGGTTCCACGGTCGCGCGTACATGTGTTATACAGATTGCCGTACAAGGCCCTGCGATACAATTGCCATACAAGGCCCAGCTATCAAACTGGCAAACAAATTTACCTTAAAAACTGTTAAGATGCAGATTTATGGTGTAATGCAAAGCTTTATCAGCTACATACAGGAGAAGTTTAACTCCATCGCTTGTAATGTACGTTCGTTTCTTTGCCTTTGTTGGTACCAAAACGATGATTCACAAAGTCAACTTGATGATAGTGGACCGAAAACTCTTCCACTAGGATGTATATGCACTGACGAACACGCTGACAAACAAATCAAGGAAACAATGCAGGTACATGTAAATAAACAAATGACCACAAGATCTCGCTTTCACCTATTTATCAATTCAAGCCAGCCCCGTAAAATTTGCAAGTCGAGAGACAGAGCCCTCTTGAGAATACCTGCAATGCAATTAAAACGCATTTTGCAAAAGAGTAGAAAAGTGAGACAGTCATTGCGAAAACATGCCCTCAAAATTATTCCAAAGTCATCGAAACTCCATGAATCTCTCAGCAGAAAAAGTCATGTGTACCACAGGCTAACTTATGACCTGTTTTGCATCACACATAAATGCAAACAGTCCAAACAGTCTGTAAAATATAGCTACGGTGCTAATCAGTGCCTTTATTTAGTTTTTGTGCAAATCAGAAGCCCTAAACACAAGAAAGTTCCTGTGGTTAGTTACATTACCAACATGACTGGTTTAGCTCGATTGCAATGTTCCAGATTAAAAGCATTATGGGTGTTGAGTTGTATTGTCTCACTCAGTGGTGATGTAGAGAAAAATCCTGGTCCGACCAATCAGTGCAATGAAAGCAGAAATGCAAATTGCCTATCTGTAGCCAACCCAGTCTCATTACTAGAATCGAGATTGTCTCAAATTGGTAGAGTTGCTATTGATGTTGGAGGTGCAGGCAATTGTTTCTTTCGTGCTATATCACATCAGTTGTTTGGGACTCCCGACTACCATTTGCATGTACGAAGCCAAGGAATGCAGTATTTATTGCATAACCCAGAGCTGTTTATAGAAAGCAATACTGAACGATCATGGCAGGATTATCTCAACAATATGTCAAGAGAAGGAACATGGGCTGATGGAATAATAATTCAAGCAGTTGCTAATTGTCTTAATCTGACAACCAACATAGCAGAATCATTTGAAAACTTTTCTCCACTAACAGTTATCCATCCAGTCAACACTCAGAGAAATTCATCACAAGTTTTTATTGGTCACATAGGAGAATATCATTATGTTTCTACTGTAAATCTTTTAAATTTGCAATGTAACAGACAAGAACAGGTGGCAAATGATTATTTTTATAAAGATCAACAGTTAGTTTATGCAGTTAGAATTGATGCTGAACAAGCAAAAGCAAAACAAAAAGCATGTGAGAAGGATTACATCCAAAGCGAGAGACGAAATACTGCTCATACGGAAATGGACAATGAACAAGCAAGAGAAAAACAAAAAACACGCAAGAGGCATTACATCCGAAAAAAGAGGCTAGATACTGCTTATACAGAAATTGAAAACATTAAGAGACGAAAAACACAACCAATCTCTGAAGCAGATAAAAACACAAAACGCAAGGCTTATATGAAACAGCTAATGCAAAAGAAACGGGCAAATGCTGAATTCAGACGCAAAGAAAATAAAAGAAAAAGAGACAAAGCCAAACTTAGAAAAGGTAATACAAACACTAATACTTGTAATGCAACAGCAAAAAAAATGTCAACTGACAACAATAATGACACAAGTAACAAAATAATAGACCAGTTTCACAAAAATATCAGGTGTGGTCCTGAATACATATGTACCTGCTGTGATCAATTGTGGTACAGGTCATCAGTCACAAAGTGCAATGTAAACAATTATAGCAAATGCCCACAAAAACTCGTTAAGTCTTGTATTACTGGGCTAAAAAGTGTTGATGATACTGAATGGATCTGTAGCACTTGCCATTCAAACTTAAAAGAAAGTAAGATACCCCAGTGCTCAAAAGCAAATGGTATGAGTTTCCCTAAAAAACCTGCAGTACTTGATTTGACTCCATTGGAGGAAAGACTTGTATCACCACGCATCCCTTTCATGCAAATTCGTGAACTTCCAAGAGGGGGTCAGCTTCTAATTCATGGCAATGTAGTTAATGTTCCAAGTGATGTAAATTCAACAGTCCACACACTGCCTAGATCGATCAGTGAGTCACAAACTATTCCAATAAAGCTAAAGAGAAGTCTGAGTTACAAGCACCATTATCAGTTTCAAAATGTTAGACCTATGAAAGTATTAGAAGCAGCCAAATATCTTGTCAGTACTAGTGAGTTGTTTAAAAGTGAAGGTATTGAAGTACAAGATTCCTGGCAAAATTACAATACTTCTCATGTAAGTGAACAACAAGATTGGCAGGAATTTTTTCAAGGCCATGATAACTATAAAACAAGTAGCAAAAATGATGAAGATCAAGGTAGTAATACTGCAAGCAATATAATTGACATTGGCACTAACATGAGTTCTGAACCAGAAAGTAATGAAAATGATAGCTGGTGTGAGGTTCAAGAGCGCCCTTCTGGAGTAACAGACACTTTATTGCAAGAACCAGATATATGTGAAAATTCTGATAAAATTTTAAGCTTTGCTCCAGGTGAGGGAAACAAACCATTAGGCATTTTTATGGATAAAGATTCAGAATTTTTGTCTTTTCCCACAATATTTTGTGGCAAACGCAGAACAGACAACAAAGATAGGGAGATACCGTTATCATACAGTACTGTTGCTAAGTGGGAATTGCGATGCCAAGACAGGAGAGCTGCAGAATCAGTCCCTAACTTATTTTATAAACTTAAAAAACTTCAAATTAAACAAATCCAGGATACTGCTTGCATTTCTTTACGAAAGTGTAAAACAAAAGGCAAAAAGTACACAGCAGGTGAACTTAAGTCAGAAGATTACATCAACAAACTTGCTCATCTTGATGAAGGTTTCAGAGTTCTTAAGAATTTACGAGGGAGCCCAGCATACTTCCAAAAGTGTAAGAAAGATTTATTTGCTATGATTCGTCAACTTGGTAACCCAACCTGGTTCTGTTCTTTCTCAGCTGCAGAAACAAGGTGGACACATTTGCTTAAGGCTTTAGGAAGAATCATTGAAAAGAAGGAATACACAGATGATGATATAAAAAACATGAGTTGGCAGCAAAAATCATATCTTATTCAAAAAGATCCAGTAACATGTGCAAGAAACTTTGACCACATGGTTCAACTTTTTATTCGTGATGTTCTAAGAAGTGATATGATCCCAGTAGGAGATGTTGCTGATTATTTTTATAGAGTTGAATTTCAGCAAAGGGGCAGTCCTCATATCCATGCTCTCATTTGGATTAAAGATGCACCAAAATATGGGAAAAGCTCTGAAGAGGAAGTTGTTAATTTTGTAGATAAATATGTCACTTGCAAAAATGCCAAAAGTATTGCTATGGAAGATCTGGTAAATTTACAAATACACAGGCATGCAAAGACATGTAAAAAGAATGGGCATCAAGTTTGTAGGTTCAATTTTCCATTGCCACCCATGCAGAAAACTATGATATTGAGACCACTTGATGATTATGATACTCTTTGTCCAGAAAAACAGAAGTACATTAAAGAAAGTGCAGAAAGAATTAAGACTGAACTTGACATGATGAAATTTGGGGAAGATATCAGTTTTCAAGAATTTCTTGACAAATTGCGACTGACAGAGGAAAACTACGTATTGGCTTTAAGATATACTTTAAAACGCGACACTCTCTTTTTGAAGAGAACGCCCTCAGAGATAAGGATAAATAACTACAACACTACACTATTGAAAGCTTGGCAAGCAAACATGGACCTGCAATATGTCTTAGATCCCTATGCATGTGCAACATATATCTTAGCTTATATTACAAAAGGGCAGAGAGGAATAAGCAGACTTCTTGAAAAAGCAACTGATGAAATTAAATCTGGTAATCAAGATATTGCTAACAAAGTGAGACACATTGGCAACAAATTTCTAAATGCTGTAGAAATTAGTGCTCAGGAAGCAGCCTACTTGGTATTACAAATGCCAATGAGGAGATCAACCCGTGATTTTCAGTTCATCAATACTTCAAATCCAGATGAAAGGGCCTTTCTACTAAAGTCACTTGACAAACTAAAAGAACTACCAGATAATTCACCCGACATAGAGTCTGACAACCTTATTAAGCGTTATCAGAGAAGACCAAAGCAGCTAGAAAACTTCTGTTTAGCTGATTTTGCTGCCTGGTTCAATTGTGTACGCGAAAGTACTAGTGATAAAATACCACTTACAAGCTCAAATGATTTTGTGCCAGAAACCCATTCTGATGACGAGATTCATAATACTATTGATGATACAAGTGCCAATAAAAATGAGTACAACATGAGAGGTGGCATTAAACTTGTAAAACGATGTAGGCCCAAAATCATCCGCTCTGTCAGATTTCATAAAGATAGAGATCCACAAAATTTTTACAGAGAACAGCTTATGCTTTATACTCCATGGCGAAATGAAAGTACTGATTTGTTAGCAAATTGTGACAACTATGCAGAAAGATTTGAGCAACTGAACCATGTTATCCTTCGTAACAGCCAGCAATACGAATGCCATAACAAAATGTTACAAAAAGCCATAGACGATTTCAACAGTGATTACTGTGACAACCATGATAATGTGGCACCAAATACACAACACAATAATGAACAAGACTGTGCACAAAAACAAAAACCAAGTGAATTGTTTGGCTGTTTTGATCCAGCGGACAATAAGCTTCATAGCCAGTATGATTTGCTTGATGACATTGGTATATTTCCTAGATGCAATGACCATGAAAAATTAGTTATCAAGCGTTTATCTGATTCTGAATATTATAAGCTGGTACGCTCATTGAATGAAAAACAAAGGAAGTTTTTCTATCATGTACTACACTCTATCAAAACCAGTGACAAGCCTCTCAAACTCTTTCTGTCAGGTGGTGCAGGTGTTGGTAAATCAACTGTTACAAATGCATTGTATGAAGCACTGATTCGATAACTCAATAGTATACCTGGTGAAAATCCAGATGAGGTTAAAGTACTTAAAGCAGCCCCTACAGGGAAAGCAGCCTTTAATATAAATGGAAACACTTTACATTCAACTTTTAAAGTGCCAGCCAATAAAGGATTTGACTACTGTAAACTTGACAGTGACAGGCTCAATACATTAAGAACAAAATTGTCCAAACTAAGAGTACTATTTATTGATGAAATATCTATGGTGGGAGGTGGTATGTTTAATTTCTTGAATTCAAGGTTACAAGAAATAATGGGCACAAAGGAGCCATTTGGAGGAATACGTGTCTTAACTGTTGGAGATTTGTTCCAATTAACACCTGTTTTCGATAGCTGGATATTTAAAAATCCAAACACTTGCTATGGTGCTTTAGCAACAAACTTGTGGACAAATTACTTCACCTTATTTGAGCTAACTCAGATAATGAGGCAAAAAGATGATAAACAGTTTGCAGAGCTGCTCAATCGTTTAAGAGAAGGAAAGCATACCAAGGACGACATAGTAACCTTGAAACAAAGATGTCTTCATAAAATGATTTCAGAAGTAAATAACTTTTATCCAAAGAATATCACACATCTGTTCACTACAAATGCATCTGTCAATGCCCACAATAACAATATATATACCTCATCAAATACTCGTAAAGCACAGATAAAAGCAATAGATATTGTCATTGGAGACATTTCTGATGAGCTAAAAAAAGAAATGAAAGCAAAAGTACCAGATGACCCAACTAAAACAATGGGCTTATATTCACTTGTCCAAATAGCAACTGGTGCAAAATATGATTTAACAAGCAATATTGATGTTACTGGTGGTTTGACAAATGGTGCAGAATGCATTATAGAAAACATAGATTATAGGGTTGAGAACTCTAGCAGACCCAGTATAATATGGGTGTCTTTTTCTGATCCAGGCATTGGCAGAAAACAACGCCAAGAAAACTGTCATCTTTATCATAACAAAAATATTCAACAAAATTGGACACCAATTTTAGAGGTCACAAGACAATTCAGAATTAACAAGAAAACCCAGGTACAAATTCTTCGCCGACAATTTCCATTAAGACCTGCAGCTGCGAAAACTATTCATCGTTGTCAAGGTGACACTTTAGATGCAGCAGTTGTTGATTTCCCATCTTCAACAAAGGAGCATATGCATTATGTTGGATTAAGTCGCGTCCGAAACAGTTCAAATCTGTATATCATGAATTTAAATGAGCAGAAGATAAAAGTAAATGAAAATGTGGCACAAGAAATGGAAAGGCTAAGAACTGAAGCAACTCTTTCTCCAAGAGCTTCACTTCAAAATACTGGTTTATCACTATTCACTATAATATCCATAATGTTAGATCTTTACATTTACATATTAATGATGTGCAAAGTGACTACAATATGCAAAAAGCTGATGTTAACATTTGTGTGGAAACTAGGCTTTGTACAGCAGATATAAGTGATGACTACAATTTACCAAAATTTCAGCTGTACAGAAATGACTACAGCCAATCAAATGTAAGAACCTCCTATGGTACTGCAGTGTATGTAGCAAATAATATTCTTTGTTCACAAATTCCATACAGATTTAACTACAACCAAGTAGAAATTACAATAATGGTTACCAATCATCTAATTAAACACCTGCATGTCATTGGTTATCTATCGCTCTAAGAGCAAAGTAACTACAACAAAACTTGTTGATGCCCTAAAACATCTTCATGATACAAAACTAGCTAATGTTGTACCTACCCTTGTTCTTGGAGACTTTAATATAAACTTGCTCGAAGATACATCAGAGAAAAAAGCACTCTCAAAATATTTAATTGAAGAAAAGGGTTACACACAATGACACAGTTCACAACTGATTATCGCACACTGATAGATCATATTTACACAAATGTACCACATCTTGCCACATCATCAGGTGTTCTTGAATCATATTTCAGTGATCATAAACCAATTTTTGTCTCTTTGACATCTAATTGAGACATTGTACTTTTTCATCCCATACTATTCCCTAATCAGTTGCTAAGGATAACTAATCGTTAACGCAATAAAGAATGGAAAACTGCACAAAACCAATTCACATTATGCACAACATTGGGGGTGTTTACCAAACATCCCTATCATGGTAAATGGAGTCTTAACAACAGGTAAGATACAGAAATGCGCTGTAGAGCACTGTAGAGCACTGTAATTGTGGGTGCACAAGCCAGTTCATTTCATACCTTTACAATAATAAATTTAACCTTATTTCTCTTTTAAATTTCAGCTGAAATGTTCAACTACAAATGAGCATACTGTCCAAAAACAATCAATGGATGACAAGAGTATCGTGGTGCTGGTGATTCCTTGTTCAAGTATATTGGTGTACAACTCACATTATCACTGAAGGATAAATATTATGCTGCCACAGATGAAGCAAACAAAATACAAGTTGAGCCCATGTTATCACAAAGAGGGACTAATGTTGTGCCCAAACACCTGAAAAAAAGATCAATCAAACTCAAGATTGTGAGGATCTCTACTAGCAACCTCAACTACTGCTCAAATGAGAAACCAGCACCATTTAATCCTCTGCAAAAGACCATATGCAGCATATGGAAGATTTCATTACCTTGAATGCACTGTAATTGAGCAATAATGAACACTATCAAGAACTCATTTAAGAAACAATGTGCCCAATGCAGTAAGAATGTCACACTGCCATGACTTTTCCAGAAGGTTTTACTTGACATTGAAAATAACTTCACAATATGTACATCCTGCTCAAATGTAATAAACAATAATTACAGAATCAATCCATTGAGCACACTGAAAATTCCTGTAGGATAAAATATCTGGCATTGAAAGATAATCATGAAGTAAACATGATTGTTTTAGTTTTCCCTAATTTACAAACTGAGTGCAAAGGCAACCATATACTACTACAAGTAATATAAACTAAAAAATTCATGGCTTCATGCCATACATAGAAAATGCTCCTGAACTCAACAGGACTAATCATGTAGCTCTGATAAAAAAAATTTATACCAAAATTTTTGATAATTCAATCCTTCCTTATCATAAAGCTTTCACCAAAGACAATGCCAGGAAATATGCCTTGCTGCATCCAAAATTACAACAGCATTCAATAAGAAATTTTCATATGATCAGTAGCACAACACACATGCACAATCATGGGTATATCACTTCAACTGCAAATAACTCGCTCGCAATTTGAGGTACAACTTTCAAACTTCCCACATTTATTACTTATATTATAGACATGAAATAGACAAGTTCTTGAAGAAATTGGTTTATTTCCTTTTTTTATAGAATTTTAACATATGCAAATTACAGTGTAAATATGGCCGTCACGCGTAACAATTTGTTTCGCCCGTTATCATAACAAGTTGATTTCCCTTGCTCCACGCTTGAATTTCCATCCCAAAATGCGTTCAAATCAAGAATATGAACTATAAATCGAACATTTGAAAAAAAATTCGAAAAACTACGAGAAATAGCAATAAAAACAAATGAAGGAAAGAAGCAAGTACTCATGTCACGCTGGAAAGAAACAAACTCCAGTTTAAAAAACATGATCGTTTTTCAAGTCATTAAAAGGCACAAAAAATTAGAATAAAATGTGTACCTGAATGCTCATTTAACATATTTTCCATTCCACAAGTAAGAAATTTCTCCGTTGCTGTAATCGTGAAAGAGAAGCCAAACCCCGAGTACCAAACTGTGTGTAATGGTCCGTGATTTGGTCCGCCATTTTGTAAATATCAATAAATGAAGTTACTTCACAGCCAAACATGATGCGAATTCTCAACTTGTTGCTGACACAAGTGTTTCTCATCACCAAACAAACCATCATGCAAAGTTTGGGTCCAAATAGTGCAGAATTCAGGCTGCTAGGCCGATTTTACTGAATACCAAGCCTTGCGAAATGCTTGCTGATGTGATATTATAACTATAAGGTCTCAGTTTACATCATAAAGCTTTTGCAGCGAAATCGTGAACCGAACGCGAAAGAATATGCCATGTTTTCGAAGATTTCTTCATGTTCTTCGATGTCTTAGGCTTAGTAACCTCTCTAGGTTCTAGAAGCTGTAAAATCACCTCCACGTGTCGAAAACGTGAAACAATGAACAAGGTACACGTGCGCTTGGGCGTCACATGACAGACGTCGTGAGAGAAACCGTGGAGTTTTAAGCTTCAGAAATCGCCGCTTACAACAAAATATTACAGAAAACATTTTTATTATAGCTCTAAAATATATAATTAAAGGAAGCAAGATTTATTTCTCTTTTTATTTTATGAATTCATACAAATATTGAAACATAAAAAATTGCTAGATCTGACTGGTAGAGAAAGGAAAGGGATGAAACAAAGTGTTTAAGGTCCCAATGAATGTTCTTGAAGGCATAATTGCATCATTGTAACTGTCTAAGATTCTAACTTACTTCATACTTGATGTTATTTGCTGAAAAGATTAATAAATTATCCATTTTTTCTTGCTCAAAAAACAAAATCTGAGATTTTGATGTACCACAGTGCATTATGGGTAGAAATAAAAAACGCTCAAAATACAGCAAAAAAAAGAAAAAAATATTTTTTTTGGTATCTGGGACCATTGTTTTTAGCATCTTGATAGATTAGAGCGAGTTTAACACAAATAGTAACTTGGCATTTTTCATCTTTGTTACGCAAATGTGCATGTGTATTGTGCTACTGATCATATACATATCTGATGATATTCATTTACTTTCTGCATTTTACATGAAATACTTTAATGTACAGTATGATACTCTGTTGCACTTTGTATATCAGTTACATAGCATGTCTAAAAGTAAATAATTATATTGTTTGACAAGATAACCACTGATGTGAAACAAAACTAAAAAAATAAATAAGTAAATAAATAACAAAGATTAATTATATACAGTGTAGCTCTACATAAAAAACACACAAAACCGCAACTGTTTTTTTCTGTAGTGGTTGTGTGCATTCAGCACTACTATGCAAACGACAAAACAAAGTAAATCAATAGAAATTTGTTAAAAAATCCAATTGCCAATGAAAGACCAGTTGCTTATTTACAAACTGTGGAGGACTTAAACTGGGGCCACCGAAGGCAGCCCTAAGACATAAAACATTAATTTTACATACATTGCTAATTTCTCTACAGCCCAGGCCAAAACGCGCTTTGATTTTATGGTAACGCGAAAAGGAAACCCAACGCATGCGCATAAATAAGCTTTACCTTCGGACCTCGTGCTTTCGCGCAATATGGCATCTAGAACGTTGAGTTCAGGCAGTCCAACTAAGCGAAAATACAAAGACATAGAGGGATATATCCATACCGTTTCAGAGATCAAGATTCCGAGCTCTGGAAACAGGTATTTTGATTTTAAAATCCAAGGAAAGGAGGAAGTCAGTCGCGTCGTTTGCTTCTCGCCAGACAAACACAAGAAGTTGAAAGATCAACAGACCTCGAAGACGCCTGTTAGATTATTGACTGTTAGTCCACAGAAGAGCAGATTTCAACCTGATGTCGAAGAATATAAGTTGTATAACTTTTCACAAGTGCAAGATGCAAAGAACTTGTCATTCCGCTGGAAAGATGTAACAGGACAAGTTGCTAAAGACCCTTCTCTTCAGCAGATACTGCAGCACTCGACAGTTGGCGACATTGTCTCGGTTAAAGCTAAAGTTCTTTCGAAAGGGCAAACCACGACTGTAACTTCACGTTCCACAGGCAAAGAGGTGAAGAAGTGTGAGCTCGTTGTAAGTGATGGAACTGCTGTAATTACTGCCACCATCTGGGAGGATGTGATAGAAACGGTTGCACAAGGGCAGGCGTACGTATTTGGAGATGTGAGAGTGGGCTATTTTAATAAGACGTATCTCCAGTGCGCTCAGTCTTCAACTATTTCACCATACAACGAAGAAATTAAGATCTCTGAAGCGATGGCATTGGAGGCTGAGAAACTTAAGCCTAAAGAAACAGAAAGTCAAGAGATTGAGGGCAGAATCCTGGCAGCTGATATCAGCAAGCTCTATGTTTGTGTAAATTGCAATGGGAGAATCGCAGCAGAGGACGATAATGACCCTGAAATGGTGAAGTGCACTTCTTGTGCACAGATGATGCTCGTTTCACTTTTGTCAGCAACGGTGTCGGCTAATTTCTTACTGGGCGATTTGCTAGGTGAGAAAATAGGACGATACTACTCACCAAGTGCCCCTCTTAAAGAATTCTTTGCTAAACTATCATGTACCGAGGGATACAATATAAAAGAAGATGTAACAAAACTAAATACAAAAATGATATACGCAACACTTCTGCCTATAAAAAAGATAAAATTTTGTATTTCAAATGCTGATAAAATAATTTTGTCTATGCAAATTGTGCAGGACAACGATTAGAAGTACCAAGACTTTTGTTAAAAAATGTATTGTTGTTACTTAGACTTGCATTGTAAATTACAACTGCCTCAATGTTGAGGTAGTTGGCAACTGCAAAGACATTGCATATTCTTTTTTCACCTAAAATTTAGTTTCAGTTTTATATAAGATTACCCCTGGTAGATGAGATGTACCAGTAGTAGAAAAATGTTCTGTTGTTGTTACTTAGACTTAAATCACAACCACCTCAATCTTGAGGTCATAAAAACTACACAGAGATCACATTAACTTTTGTACATTTCACTATGCGTTGAAGATTATTGCCTAGAGCATTTAGTTTCAGTTCTATATAAGATTAGGTGAGATATACTTACGGGCTCTTCATATCAGCCCGGTAAACCAGGCTGGCTTGGTATCCGAGATCTCGCCTCGCCGCTCTTTTCTTTGTAAAAATATCGATGTGTTCATATCAGAGGCTGAGCTGGCCCAGTAACTGAGATCTCAGTTTTTGCGGCCCAGATCGCAGTACCCAGGATGAAAATTTTCCCATATGAACACTCCAGCCCAGTGACAATGATGAAAGTTTTTAAACAAAATAGCTTCACTCTCAAAACATAGCAGCCAACAAAGTGGCATAGTTTTGTTCTTGGAAGTATTTCCACTTTACAAGTATGTGAATTAGCTTTATTAGTAAAGTTACAAGGGTAGAGAAAGCTTTGAAAGTTGCAAACAATACAAATTTATGTTCTACGATTTTGATTGTGTTTCTTGAATTCATCCCGGTAAACCGGGCTGAAATTTCCCATATGAACACACCCCAGAATTCGTCCCGGTTACTGAGCAAGCCCGGTTACCAAGCTAATATGAAGAGGCCCTTAGAATGTTACTATACTTGTAAAATTCCCCTATTCAAGCACATGTCACAAAACTAAATACAAGCAAGATATGTGCAACACTTCTACCCATAAAGAAGATAAAATTTGCCACAGAAAAATTAACACTTCCTTGATTGTTGTTAAGAAATGCTGTGTTCTTGTTACTTACAATTAAACAACAACCTCAATCTTGTAGTTGTAGGAACTGTATAGAGGTTGCATTTCCTTTTGTCCATTTCCACTATCTGTTGCAGATTACTGCTAGCATTTAGTTTCAGTTCTATGTAAGATTTGATCAGGTATATCTGAAAGTATGTATAATTGCATATTTTCCTATTTAATCACTGCACCTGAGTGTTAACTATGTTAATAAATAAAGTTAAAGAGCAACTTTCAAACATTTTGTAGATTAAGCTTGTTAACATTAAGTATTGTTCAATTTGAGGAAAATAAAGTTAGATGTTGTCTTAGGATATAGCATTCTACTTGCTTAAAAAAGTTTTGCAGTGAATACTCTGTTTTGTGTCTCCTTCCTCAAACTCCCATTCATGGGACAAAAATAGCAAAATATTTTCTATCTCGTAAAACCCCAATATCAATTAATCAACCCAACAACCAACTTTTTTGTAATTACA
>JAOBBB020086858.1:0-13545 GCA_025331005.2 Zoanthus gigantus
TTTACTTGGTCTAAGAAATGGTAATAGTTGTGAAAATTGGAGTGACCACATGTGCTCTTTGAGCGCCTTTTATTTAAATTTGAGTTTGAGAATTGTTTCGAAGGATCCATTTGAGCCTTAAACCCGGTGTGCTATTTTCCAGGCTACCCGATTTAATCAATTAACCCTAATCCCTGGTTGACACTTGGGATATAAGGAAATCACGACATGAACATGACGATTGTTAAGATTCTACATGTAGTTATATATGTCTGAAGTGTGAACATTTCGAGATAGCGTCATAATAGTAACAAAGCGCTAATAAGATAATGACATAAAGAAAAGACTCATTTTTTCTTTACGCCGTTATTTTTATGTTACGTTATGTAGCGATTGTAGAAACAAGCGCTAACAACCTTTGACATAATGACAAAACAAAGAACCAATCAGAGTGTTTTAAAGTATTTTAAACTTAGTCTACCTTTGGCGCAATTTTGAAACTGGCGGCTGCTATTCGCCATGTTCTTAACGAGGAGAGGACTAAGTTCGAGTTTATAGTGGCATGGTAAACTTGTTGTAGCACAAATGGATGTTAACGAACTACTGGAAGAAACTCATAAGAAGACGTTTACTTACCTTTTAGTAAGATGGACTCTAAGGCCGTTACATTGTTGCTCTGACTCGTGAACTGCCCAGATGTTGGTCCAGTGCGAACTTGCACATCCATACTTGATATCCCTTCTATTCCCCCGACTGTTACTTTCAGCGCAAAACGGTACAGTCCGCCTGGTGTCAATATATTTTCGGCAATGGTGACAGATGCAAAGGATTGCTCTCCTGCACTGAAAAGGTTTATTGGCTCTCCACTAAACACGTCACTGTTTAGTTCAATATACGCATAACCTGTACATAAACATAAAAGAATTGCAACTTGTTTTTCACTAAAAGAATGTATTTTTTAACATCAGGAATGATCGGTGTCGTGTTCTCAGTTTAGCTTGGAGGTCGGTGGTTTATTCAGCAACCCTTTCAATTGTTTGTATGTCTTCCTATATGACGGCAGAAACTTAATGGCCCCTCCAAAGGGATGAGCAACACTTTGTTACCCCCTTCTTTTGAGGGGTTTTTTATTCAGCATCCCTTTCATTTTTTAATGACCCTCCTAACAAATAGCTAAAAACTTAATTGTCACTCCAAAGGGATGAGTAACACTTTGATGACCCCCCTTCTCTTGAGGAAGAAGAACACCATACAACTCTCATGACCCCAAGCTCTACACCCTAAACGTCCCCCCCTTCCTATTATTTCATCCCCTAGGCCATTAATAGTGAAAATCGGAAAATGAACAAATCACCCAAACTCAACTTCACGGTTTGGCCAGAACCTACAGGCATGCACGCATCACTCGAGTAACTACAATGCAAGTAACGGGAACAAACGTGGACAGCTGTTTCGTCCTTGTTAGGACTATACGCACGGTATAGCTTTTTGGCCACGAGCAAAGAGCTACAAGGACGGCGATTTCAGAGAACTGCTTTAAGGCTGAGCCCCCACCGCGTGCATGTGGACACTCCCTAATTCATTCAATAAGCGCATCACATGAACCAATTATTAATTGATATATTATAACTACCTATTATCTCGAATAAACACTGGGGATACCAGCAATATTATTATTTAACACCGAACCTCAATAAAAACTGCCTAAAACATTTGATAAACAAAGAGCGTTTTTTCGAACACCGAATACAGTATAAACAAACTGGTTTTAAAAAATTAAAACGAAGTACGCAACAAAAAAAGAAAACAAGATGAAAAATTCGAATAGGCGTTAATGGACAATACTATGACAATAACTATTCCTCAATAAAAAAAACGGATAACGCACCTGGTTCTTTTTGACATTCCCAGGAAACACTGTCGGGTAACGAGGTCGTATTGTAGTTTCCTTTAAGTTGGAGCTTGTTTTGAGAAACTTGTTTTATTGAAGCCTTTTCGACCGATACCTCTGGAGGATTTCCGGTCACTACTGATACTTTTATTGAAGCGCTGGATTTTCGACTACCTTTTCTGACTGTTACACTAAAACGACAAACACAGTTGCGTTATTAAAGCATGCCTTGGCCATCAATCGAATGACGCTATGAATAAACATTCTCTTTAATCTTTCCGTGTGAGCTGAGTGAAAAAGCACTCAGTTTGAAATTTTACATTTCAGGTAAGCAGGCTTACACAGAAAAATATTGTGCGAATTGTAATCTTTAAATGAAAAAAAATTCATAATCATTTATTATCAGATATTTGTATTTTGAGCAAACAAAGAAAAAAATCCTTTAACAACTAATGATGCATTGTTTTGCTCGCATTCGCAAAAGCATTGCATTCTGGGATGATTTGGGTAAATGTTACTATTGTTGGACATTAACTCTTTCACAAACCTTGATATTACTTTCCTACCTTTGAACGACTAAATTAAATTTACAAGGTTAAAATTAGAATGATTTGACTTTGTCGTTGTTGTTGTTGTTGTTACCATCTTTTACCCTTGTTTTGTCTTGTCTTTTTCGTTGCCCTCGCGTTGTCTTTGTTAACATTTGAACGTTGCAATGGTTGTTATTATTGCTGCTGTTGATTGTTCAAATCACAATACCAGCATTCATTGCTTTTCTGTTTACCTTAAACTGTAAGTTTTGCCTACGTTGAATTCATTACAAGGAAATGTTGTGACACACTCTGTAGGGAATAGAATAACCTGGCCCAGGGTAACAGCAGAATAACAAGGTTTATTGTCATCCACTTTGCAACTCCACGTACAACTGAGTTGTCCAGCCTCATTGTCCGGATCGATTGTTTCTTGTGACGCATCTAACTTGAAGCCGCTACAGTCACGCCCAGTTGTTCGATCACCTGATTCGGTACAAAAGAAAATCAAACAAAACCTTGTGTTAGGCCAAAACCTCTGTAAATGTTGCAAAGCGAGCATTATTCGATTCGTTCAACCTGATGTCGCTTTGGGGGACATGAAGATAGGAAAAACTGATTACTAGATAAAACGTCTCCGATTCAGACTGACATCGATAAGTCTCAACTAATCCGCAAAGAAGGTTTACTAGACGTCAATAATGATATCTATCATTCGTTTTAAATCCCACTAAGTTAGAAGCAAAGCTCACATTTCTTCAAACATCCATCTGTCTTGATTTTTATAAGGACGTAATCAGCAATTAATTTTGGCGTTTGGAAACCAACTGAAAAAATCTTAAGAAGCGCGAAGAAAGTTGGGGCAACTCAACCACTGCATCTAACCTAGTTTACTGGGGCATACTTCTAAAACAAGTGTGAAAGCTGAGAGGCTCCTAAACCTGTTACGCCTGATCATTATACAAAAATATACAAAGTGGCATCGGGTAACACAACTTTTAAAATTGAAATAATGCGAATTAGATTAATCAAACATCACTTGGAGAAGAAACCGGTTGTACCTCATTGTTAAATTTTGAACGTTAATGTAACCCCTATAATATTATATGAGGCATACGAGAAACTCAAGGTGCACCTATCAGGAGTGGACTTCAGCTTGGGTATGAGGCGGATGGATTTAACAATATTTTCAAAATGTTTTGAATTACCTTTTCTCTAACTGAGAAAAGAAAAGGTAAAAGGTAACAATTTATATAATGAGAGTAACACTCACCACCAGCAATGGCGGCTTCCAATGGACTCGATTTTGCTTTTACAACGAGTGATGCGTCAGCTTGAACTGTGGTGTCGTAACTCATTTTGCCGGTCACAGTGAAAGTGTATGTTACACCACCTGTCATTGTGCCTGCGTCAATCACTAGAGACGCCTGTTGGACGGTAGCCTGGTAACCAGTGCCAGCTTCTATTTTTTGCTTGGCTGTTGGATCTGAGCACGACACACTCCAAACAAACTCAACTTTGGAATCATTTGCGCAAGAAGCTACCTGCGAGTAAAAATGTCACTTTGTTAACTACATTTCAAATACAAAAGAGATATTGCTATTCGTCTACGAACTGGACGGGGATGACAAAGGAAAAACGAAAAGGACGCTAAAAGCGAAGAAGAAGATGACATGTTAGCAGGAAGATGAAGAACACGTAGAAGACGAAGAAAAGAAGACAAACAACAACAACAACCTTTATTTGCATCCCATGTGAAGTTACAGTTATAAAATATATACATTTTTTAAAAAAAAGATTAGATTAACTAAAAAGCTAAACTTGCTAAGACTCCCTGCCTCGGGCGGCGTTGATTTATTTCTATTTATTTTATCTTTATTTCCAACAGAAAAAAGGTACCAAAATAAGAAAACACACAAAAGATAAAATCAAAACAAAAGAAAGTAGCACTAGAATAACAAAAATGACAACAAATTCAATGCAAGTAAAACCGACAACCAAAGAAATACTAACCGCATAGCAGCGACAATCGACAACAAGTTAAGAACAGCAGGAAAAAGATTGAACACGAGTGGAAAATACAATAAACAAAAGAAAAACAACGCTAACAACAACCAAGACAGAAAAATAGGAAGAAAAAAAAGAATAAAAACATAGAAATGGCAATAATATTAACATGAAGAATGACAAAAATTAAAATATTAACATAACAACGCAAACAATAGTAGTTTAACATTACATGTTTACTCACTTTGGCTTTTCCAGTCAAAGTTAAAGCATCCGATACGAATATTTCTCCTGACGCATCAAGGGGGGCCACTATGCTTATCTCCGGGGTCGGGAGGCTTCCCTTTGTCACAGTGTGTTCATACATTTCGAATCGGCCAGGTGTTAAGAAATTCGCAACTCCAACTTTAAATGTGTAGTTTTTTCCTACATCTAAATGTTTTCCTGGAATATCTACGCGATCCGCAGATGGTGGCAGTGAAGCAAGAATGTTATGTATAAACGAAATTTCGCTACCGTTTACTGGTGACACTAGTGTCCAGGAATAATTCATCATTCTACCTCCACTGCCAACAGACTGTGCAGCTGACAGAGTAAGATTGCCGCAGGAACCGAGAAGCGTTGGGCCTGAGAAAGAGAGATAAATGTAAACGTGCGTAGCCCAAAATTACTGGCTAACAAAAACTATCGCCCCCTGGTCGCCCCCTTGATTAAAATTTCTTCCGGTCAATTCTAAGATCAATACATGGGGCAGACTCAGAAGCGGTTCGGTCGGACCCTTAACTGAAATGAAATAAAACGTTTAAACACGTGCCCACTTGTGTGTCTGTCTGTCAGTCTGTCTATCTGTCAGTCGGTCTGTCGGTCAGTCGGTCGCTCTCTTATATGGTCGGTTTCTTGGTCGGTCTGTCTGTTGATCGTTTGGTTTCTTGGTCCGTTGTTCTCTCGGTCTGCCTGCCTGCTGGTCGGTTTCTTGGTCGGTTGGTCTCTCGGTTTGTCTGTCTGTCTGTCTGTCTGTCTGTTTGTCTGTCTATTTAACTTAGGAAAAGATCAAGCTATTAAGATTGGCAAAAATCAAATTGAATGAGTCAAAACAGCAAAGTATTTAGGAGTTCATTTAAATGAAAATCTTAAGTGGAACGATCATGTTGATCAGTTATGCTCAAAAGTAAATCGATTTATCAGAGCTCTTTTGCAATCTTGCGATTATGCTTCTTTAGGTATTTTAAACATAATTTGTAAGTCTCACATATTTAGTCTGTCTTTGGCAACTGTGATGTTGTTTGGGAACGTCTGGTAAAAGGACTTGCTGCTAAACTCCAAAAATTGCAAAATTGTGCTGGATGCATAATAACATTTCAGAACTATAATATTTCAGCACAATTCTGGAAACAATTAAATTGAGAAGATCTTGCCCCGAGACGTCAAAAACACTTGAGCTACATTGTAGTAAACAGCAAAGCCCCTACATACTATCTCTTCTCAAAAACCCCTATAAATGTAAACTGAGAACTACTGAATATAATATTGATTTCAATCATGTTCCAAAACTGATCATAGTAAAAGAGCTTTTTCCTATAAGGCATCCCATTCTAAAACTTTATTAGAAATATAATATAGGCCAAAAAATGTTGACGATTTTAGATTAATTCAAACTAATTTGAAACAATTTTTATGGATTTTGTAATTTTAAACTGTATCTTTTGTGAAGAATTTTATACGGCTTTCATCTAAAGAAGTTTGTTGTTACTTATGAAACTACCCTATTAAAATAAAGGTAAATTAATCAGACAATCTGTCTGTCTGTCGGTCGGTTTCTTGGTCGGTCCGAGTCTCTCGGTTTGTCTGTCTGTCTGTCTAGTACCCAAGTTGGAAAACAAGTTTTTCACAAGGATCATATGTGTTTGCCTCTTTAAAGGTTTTGTAATCACCATTTTGGTGACTTTTTAGAATTTCGATCTTTTCAAGAAACTATATAAGTTGACTAAAATAGTTTATCAATTTATTTACATGCGTATTTGTTCACACTTTTGCCTTCTTACTATAGCTATCTCATTTTCTAAATAACGTAATTACTTTCAAAAATAAAGTCTCCTAGATTCCATGAGCCCGATATGTTAAATACTGTTCTTGCGTTACAAGGAATGGATGCCTTAGTAACAATTCTACCATGCTCGATCTATTCTACGACACTGAATAGACCTTTTTCACTGTTGAAATATTCTTTTGTTTGCATTCAGACTTGCCCGTCAAGCTTAAAATGAAAACAATATGTTACCCAATACGAGGCTGGGCGGGCAAATTTGAATGCAGACAAAGAATATCTAAACCGTGAAAAAGAGCGAGAGAACCAAAAGAGCAAACTTTTCTACTAATTCCTACATCAGTTATGCATGCTGCCTATCTGATTTGAGTTTTCAAGTTGTTTTTATAAGAAAATATTTTGATCGATAATGCTTTTGCCTGTTACTCGCGCTAGGGTTAGGAATGCTGCATCTCTTGGAACACAATTCAAGGTTTTTGTTAGTATTATATTTTTATTCACTGTGAATATTTTTGATGCCCTGAATTATCGATTGTATGAACAATAAACGTATGGGGTGGAATGGGAGTTACCGGTCTTCCTTTGTGCAAACTCTTCCCATTTAACGAGGAACCCTTAAACAATTAGTATAAAATACACTAGACACAATGGCAAAGTCAAGGCTTACGTAAACATGTTCACAATTAAACTTCAGGGCTGGGTTATTAATAGAAGCTGGTTAACTTTAACCCTGGGTTAAGCGAAAATTCAAGGATCAATTTCTTCCTTAAGAAAAGGTTAACGGTTCTTTTAGAACACTGTTTGGATTTTCAAAGGAAAAAACTTACAGCTTAAATCCTTCCCTGTAAGACTGGAAACAAGACCATGGGTTAAAAATTTAACCATAGGTTAGGGCTAATCAACTTTTGAACACCTTGTCCTGTGGTTTTTGATAAGTCTCTTAATCTTTCCAGAACGTTAGTTCCCATGCGCAGAAAACAATGCATTCATGTAATTACCGATTAATATTGGAACCGGTTTTACCGGATTCACAGGAGGAGAAACTATTAAAGAACCCTGTGCAGTGCTATTAAGTGCCTCGCCTTGTTGTTTTATTGCTTCTTGGTAAGTTGTTTTATAATGTAATAGGGGTTTTATTGGATTAGCTCTGGTAGTCCCTACTCTAAACCTGACTACAGTTTCAGTTGGTAGAGTAGTTGGTTTCCCAACTACAGTACCAAATATCCACTACAGCTGGTCAGAGCAGGGACCGCGCGTACGTTACTTCTAGCAAGGCTAGTAACAAAAAGAGAGCAAAAACTATATTGCGTTTTAAGTTATTTAGTTGCAAACAAAGACCCACTTGTTAAGGACAAAAGAGATACGTTATTTGAGGCTGTAAATAAACAATAAACGTTGATTAGCTATAGAAATCTAAACTAACACGCGAGTTGAAACAGACCGAATCAAAACGTTCAAGGTTAGAATTTTACTTTGTGACAATAGAAAGTAAGTACGTATATACAGAAAAAGACATTCATACGTACCGCTTACTACAGGAACCGGTCTAACAGGGTTTGCAGGAGGAGAAACTTTTACAGATCCTTGTGCTGCGCGACTAAGTGCCTCTCCTAATTGTTTTATTATGCCGCCTTTAACTTGGATTGTATCTCCGGGTACTATTGCAGCTCCGCTGCCCAGTGTGATCGTCAACTTAGCAGTAGTTGACCAAGTACAAACGGGATTATTGCCAAATTTTTCAATCGTTGATGAATTTAATATTTCCGTACAAGTTTTTGCAAGATCTCCGTTAGCTTTCTTTGCTTCTACTTGGGTGTTAAAAGTTAAAAAAATCTGTGAACCACCCTCAGAAAATTGTGCTGCAGTAATGTTTGGTGAGGGAGCAAATATCTCGACAGCAACAGAACAAATGTTATGGATTCCACCATCCATGGTCAGTTTAATATCATGCCGACCAGATGGTGCATCACTCAGTATTTTACACTTCAGAATGTTTACGGTGTCAAATATTGCTGGCGTTTTCATGTTGTTTATGTAGCAGTAAGTTTCTGTCCAGTTAAAAAATGTTGCACCTTCAACATCAATTGAAGTTGGTAGGTTGTCTGTTTGGACCTTCGAGGGATTAAACGAAAGAAATGACTTACAGTGTGACCGGGAAAACCGTGAACACTTAAAATATGTCAGGAATGTTATTTCTGACCAATCACACGCTAAAAAGCTACTCGCCAAACCGCAAAATTAAAAATTAGCGCCGTTAGTAGTCAACAATTTCAAATTACCCGCAATCTGCTTCTCTGAAACAGACAAGAGAACTCCACAAAAAGTATTTTAAAACGATTTATTAAACGCTGAAAGCTCAATACAACTCAACAGTCTAATCTAAGTCAGCAGATATTTCTAAACTGGTTTTAAAAAACCTCAACTATGAAAAATGTTTGTTTTCGTTGGTTTATAGTTAGAAAGTAAGCTAAAGAACTCAACAGTTTGCCTCCAGTATTCTTTAGTTCAATAGACTTGACAAAGTTGGACGTGCTTAAGGGTCACAAATAAGGATGAAATCGGTGATCTAGCTAGAAATAGGCACAGTCTAGCACAACTGGTAGAGGAAATTGTCGGTGAATGAGAACTCGTAAAATGATTACGAAAAAGGAAGTTTCGCCAATGAAATAAAGAAAAGTTCAAACAAAACCCGGAAAAACAATTCTTTTAGCCAAAGAAATATTGTTTATTACCATGCAACAACATATTATGATTTCATCAAGCCTGACATTGGACGATGTTCTGTTTGCAGTTTTGGGGCGAGGAATCCTCGAACGTGATTGGTTAGAAGACAATAAACATTCCTGACATATTTTTGGTGTTCTCGGTTTTCCCGGTCATACTGTAATTGTAACCAGCAAATGAAGTAACTGATCAAAGTAAGAAACAAACTATGCAATTTATTTTTTAAAAAAAGCAGTGAGGTTTTTATGTTACATCAGTTACTGCTTTGTTTGTTTTTAATTTTTGCAGGTTGTATACAAGTTTATATCAATTACTACCAGGTATGGTAACATTTCCTATCTCCCTAATATTACCTTCGGATCGTTCTTTATTAGATAAATTCCATTCTCATCTTTTTATCTTTTCGTAATGTAAATACATAAATCCATCCGTTCTTCACGTTCAAAAATTTTAAACAGTTGAAGAATAAATGCATGGTTATCTTGGTGCGCTCAGGTAGTATCCCTTAATTCAGTATATTATTATTAGTAAGGTAACTACCAAGAGATTTGAGGTCAAGCGCTTTACAAATAGAAATGTTGATCTCGTTATCCGTCCCAGACGACATTGCAAGATGAACAAGAAACAAAAAGGAAAAGTTACGACAAATGACGCGTGCAAAAGCAGTAAAAATGGGTTTGGCATCACAACACAAACAATAAAGAAACATTCCGTAAGTAAGTAAGTAAGTAATTTAAGAATTAAGAATATATTTCTCAATTACTGAAGCTCACTAAACCAGCTATACGTATAAAATAAAAAACTGGATTTGTTTTAAAAAGCATGACATAAATGAGTAAAGCAAAAACAGTTTGTCAACTTGTAAAACGTTAAAATACTAATCACGGACTTAATGCCGTTGGTAAAATGACAAACTAATCAATCTGCTTTTAAAGTCATTTTACTCAACTCATCAAAACATGTCGATTTTCTTCAAAAGTTAATACACAAACAAAATGGCGCTCATCTACGGACGACTAGCCTTCTGGGATAGATAACAAGACTAGTGTCAGGTTTGGCTTCAAAGCAGGTTTGGCTACTAAGTTATATCACCTGGTTTGTATCTCGTTTACAAAAACGTTTTCATTGAATCTTGTTCGACAAAACCGTGATTTACCGTAGGTGTACAGTAATACCTTTCTTCGCCAGGCTCAGAAGGAGAGATTCTCTCAACAGTTGAAGATTCGCATCTCAGCGAGTACGTGTGATGTCACCCTTTTTATATACATGTAAAATTTTATAATTAATGTTTTCTTTGTTTGCACAAAATCAAGTAAGGTTAAAAAGTACCGAAATTTAGACTGAAATTAATACATACATATTATATGCGATATATTAGAGTTAAAAATCTTCACTCGAACATTTGAATATAGTTTACTGTAAAATTCTAATATACGTGAAATATTTCATTTACTGCTTACTTGTGAAGGAACGATGGTTGTACAATTGACTTCAGTTGTTTTATAATGATAGATATCAATTGTTTCGTTCGTTAGGAGACCGTCAACCGTGACCTTGAACTTGTACCTTCCTGCCGTCTCGTTGGCAAACTGGTTGGTGACATCACATGTAATTTTGGTGCGATCGATTGCTGTGGCTGCAACAACAAAAACAGTATAGTTTCATTTTATTCTTAAAAGCTTAAACTTAGTTAAACAGCTACAGCGCTGTGGTCATGTTCCCTCATACACTACTGCTAAACTTACGCTGTAGTGGTAATGGTGGTGTTACGTAGTAGTATAGTAATAGTAATAGTAGCAGCAGCAGCAGCAGCAGCAGTAGTAGTAGTAGTAGTGGTAGTAATAGTAGTAGTAGTAGTAGTAGTAGTAGTAGTAGTAGCAGCAGCAGCAGCAGCAGCAGCAGCAGCAGTAGTAGTAGTAGTAGTAGTGTTAGTAGTAGTAGTAGTAGTAGTAGTAGTAGTAGCAATAGTAGTAGTAGTAGTAGCAGCAGCAGCAGCAGCAGTAGTAGTAGTAGTAGTAGTAGTAGTAGTAGTAGTACTAGAAGTAGTAGTAGTAGTAGTAGCGGCTTCAGTTGTCGCCGTCTCCGTCGTTGTCATCGTCTATGCTGATAACTAACCTGAAATACGTGCAGATATTTCTCCAGCCCAAGCCGCTGCAATGTTTGTCCCAGATCGAAGCCTGACGAGGTTACAGTTTGAGTCACTGAAGAAGATGAAGTGTTCTTCCTCCAACTGTCACGAGTTCCAGGCATCAACCCTGGTGGATATGAATGCTGCGGTGCAGGAGGTTGGGTTTGCGATGGTGAGTATGGCCACGAATGAGAGGGCATTCTGTTTTCATTTATACCATCCCGACAGATCTCAGAATTTGTTCTCCGATGACCTTGGTTGCTAGCAGACCAGTTTAATGGCTGATCGGTGAGGCTTACACTGCGAGGACTTTTTTGCTTGACTGGCCAAGTCCGCACGGCAATGTCATCAACAGCTGGTTGTCCCGGTGGTACAACCTCAGAATCAATCTGTGTTCTCTGCAGCGATGGTGAAGAAGGTGCACTAAAAGCCCCCCGATTTCCATTCCAGTGAGTACCCGTTGAGACACCTTGTCCTCGAAGAGAGGGATTAAACTCTATGTTGTTTACCTGAGGTGTTGGGGTGAGATCATCAGCAAAGGCGGAAGAGTTCCAAACACCATTTCCAGATGTGTTGTCACCAACATCCATTATAGACGATAGCTCTTGTCGACTGCTGCTTCTGCTACTACTGGTGCTGTCAGAGTTGTTCCAGCCCTGTTTATCACAAGTTTCCTCATCACATACAACAGTCAGAGCCGTGCCTAGTGGCTGGGAACCCACAGGACTCCAAATAGACCCAGATGACAGTGGCTTGAAGGCAGGAGCATCACTATGGAGTTCTACTGAAGCATCTGATGAAACTTTGGGTGCAACAGGTGATATATCTTTCTTAGGGAGGGACTGTGACAGAGGTTGGCCGTCTTGATAACTAGTCTAAGAAACATGAAAAAAACTTAAATTTGTATGGCATATTTAACTAAAGTATTGATGTGTTTGGATAAGAGATATTTCAAATCGATCATGTTGAGGATTGGTTGCCAGGGTAATACTTGGTTTTCAAAGGGTCTATCAAAACAAATTATTTTAGAACACGTTGACAAATTTGTTATAAGTTTTTAAGTCATATGTTTTTAAAAATATTCGGCAAGTCTTTTAGGTGCTTTATATTTTATCACCAACTGATGTAACAAAATAGTTGATTCAATTCAACTCAATTTTATTATTTCAGTACCTTTATAACATTTATATTTTCATTTACACATATAATATAATTAAACAGAAAAGTAGGTACCCAACTGAAATAACCGGAGCTTAGGCTAGGTAGTTAACTGAATATAATTTTCATATACCAAATAATATGTCCAGGGAAGGAAGTAAAACAGATAGAAAATATGAGATTCAGGTACACATATATATATAGCATAAATTATAGCCGTAAAAACGTGCAGAAAAAACAAAAACAACAACAACAAAAAAGAAAAAACAAAAACAAAACAAAAGACTTGACAAATATCTAAATGATCACATCTTTAGGACGATATGTAGGAAATGAAGTCAGCTCATTATTTGGCTGCAAATATGTACAGAAAGTCAGTTTTTATAGAAGAGAAAAAGAACAAAGTGATTAAATTAGGTTCTATAGTTCTTCAGGGCTACAGTTAAAAAATTCCAAGGGTTTTCCAGCCCTAGATTTATGGTTCCATTTTGAGGAACTAGACGAATGCTTGCTGCTCAACACAACAGAAACCAGAGATAGGCTCCAGTGCTACTAAGTTTGTAAGAGATTTAGCTTACCAAAGTAGAGCTGCTCAGCATATGATACCGAGGTTGAATTACACGCTGACTTACCTGTTCTGACCAGCTGAAACTTCGTGTCTTATCCAGATTAGTGTCCTCACCACTCGACCATGGATACGAGGTCAGCGGACTGTGACACAAAATGAAAAAGTGAAGCATTTTTTTTTGGCGATAAAACTAACAATTGTGGGTTTTGACTCCACAATAACAAAGGAAGAGTAAAGAGCAGGGTAATATTTTATCCACACAAGCCTACTCTGACAGAGCTGGAGACCAATGAACCAAAGTTGTTAGAGAGGACTGGTTAGGAAAATTGGCAAACTACAAAGAAGATTACAATGTTTCTTTGCTTCATGTTGTGTGCACGGTCATGGTTAGGATCTTTTGTTCTAGGTATGATGCTTCATATGACTTTCATGTCATTTTATTAATTCTATGCGTACCCAAATTTATGGTGTTCAACTTATCCATAGAGAAAATAATGCCTTGGGATCCCTGCAGTT
>JAOBBB020086937.1:0-22668 GCA_025331005.2 Zoanthus gigantus
AGAATGAAATACTGTCGCAGCCTTAAAACTAGTTTGAAGAAGCAGTAGCCACATGCAGTCCTCGACTGCCTATTTTTAAAATAATATTACTAGGGGACCAAATCCGCGGGCGGAGACCATAGATCTCCGCTAGCGGATTTGGTCCGGGGAGACCATATTCACGGGGGACCAAATCCGCTGGGACACCGGCTCCATGGGCCACTTGGTGCGTAAAGGATTTAGCTTTAGCTTGAATTACAACAGAACAACTAAAAATGCTGATATAAAAGAATTAACAAAAATAGAGTCTAACTATTTATTAGTATTACTAAAATTACTGTACTATCGCAAACAACAAAAAGCCTTTATTAATATTTGCCAGCCAAAAAACCGACATAATGTGTTATACGGAGTTACAGATAAATATAAAAAGATAACAGTAATTAAAAGTGTGCGGAAGCAAAAGAATGACTAAAATGCCAAAGACGAAAACAAAATAAAGTTCCTATTTTTACTGTAACAGAAACGTTTAAGAAAACAGTTGCCTCCCGCGTATTACAACTATCGGAACTTCACTAACATTTTAAAGGCCGAAAATTGGACAAACAGCTGAAAATGTGGAATGAAGTAAATCAAAATATCAAGAAATTTTTTTTAAGAATAAATTTAAGCGTTTTTGCGAGTGGAAAATCCACGAGCATCAGTATGGTCATATGGGCAAAAGTTTAGTTACAATAGAAAGTCATTTTATCCCATCATATCACTGACCATTTAATCAAATAAAAGTCCCTGTTAAATATTGAATCAATTCTTAGTCGTTTATGCTGTTAGCTGATCATGATTATCATATGAAACTAAGAGAATTGGGTATTAAAATAATTTCACAAACATCACCACTATAGATTCCTTTAATTTTAGAAATCTACTGGTTTTCAAATGTTTCCTGGAACTTCTTTGCCTGGCCTTGTGCTTGCTAAATGTCCTTACATTTCTTACCAATTTAAAAAATGAAATGTTAATTTATGTGAGTTGGCACCCAACTCTGGTTATAGGGGCAGCAGAACCAGAAATGTTTTTGAGGGGAATAATTCAGAAAATGTTTGAAGCACATTACATTATTTTAAACCTAGTAAGTTTTGAAAAAAATAATTAAAACAAAGAAGAGAAATTATAAATAAATATCACACATTTTCAAGCCAGCATTTGACCTGTCAAATTGTGGTGGAACTCATGTTTCTTCAGGTATAGTGAAAGGGCAATGCTTGTCGAATGTGGCTATGATGAAAAAATAAAGAGGTTAATATTTATGTACAACTAAACGAGTGGGGTTACAAAAAAGCAGGCACGTTTTTGGCTATGATTTTGAAAGAAAAAGCCGAAGACTTCTATCATCGGCAAGAGGAGACAAAAAGAAGAGTTATAGTGCGCTTGTGAAAGCACTTCAAGATCGTTGCGAGGGTGGTTTAGCTCTATTAAAATACAAAAGGGAGTTTTATGGTTGCTCGAGGCAGGACGGGGAAACTTTACATTCGTATTTATCGGTCCTTCGTCTGTTGTATAACAAGGTAAATAAACCTCCAAACGTTGAATCATTGCCTGAGGACATAAAAGTATATTAAATGCGTTCGGTGTATATATAGATTGAAAGAAGAGAAAACAGTTTTTTAAAGCCCTCGGCGGGAATCGAACTCCACATCTTCGGTTTACTAGTCCGACGTGTTAACCACTACACCAAAAGGACTAACCACGCTGGAAACGCAGCCAGTTAATGTAATGTATGGATAACTGCAGGGATCCCAAGGCATTATTTTCTCTATGGATAAGTTGAACACCGTAAATTTGGGTATACGCATAGGATTAATGAATGACATGAAAGTATATTAAATATATACTGAGGAACCTTGCACATAAGAAAAAATTATATACGGAGAGCAAAAAGCAGTGTTTGCTTACTACAAGAAAAGGCGAAACGAAGATATTTTGTGCCAGTTTGTTAATGGCTTGAGCAGCCAAACAAAGGAATTTTTAATCCGGCAAGACAATTTATTGCAATTAGCTGTGGAAACGAAGCTAAGATAAATAGCGCATTTTGAGGAAGAGAGAAGGGCAATGTAAAGTGGCTATCGTAAAGGATGTTTCAAGACCTACAAACAAGGAAAATGAGATTGAACAAACTTGTGGAAATCAAAGTGGAGCAAAAGATGAAAGAACTGATAAAGACAAGACCAGTACCAGTTACAGCAGCAGCACGTAGAGGAGGGATAAGGGTTCCATTTCAGCGACAACGCCCCAAACCAACAGATATTTGCAGAGTTTGCCACAGTCGGGTGCACCGGGCACGAAGCTGCCCAAATTTAAACGAAGTATACGTAAGGGCTGGTCAAGGACCCCATTTCCAGCCTTAAGAGCTCAAAAAGGGGTCAGTTATTCTTACAAGGCTCAGGAAAAATAACAATTAATACAGTACATACTCCAGAAAGAAAGAAAAACAGTAACAAAATTAATGGAATAGTTAACGGATCACCAACAATTTTTTTTTGCATGTGGACACTGGTGCTGAGGTTATTCTAATAAGTTCATCAATTATTGGAACAAATACTGAGATGAGAAAAACAGAAGTGCACCAAATATCAATTACACACCAGCCTATCACAGTTATAGGTGAGGCTGATTTGCCTTTAATGGTTGGAACTATAGAAACAACTGATAACTGAAAATCTAGCTGACTCAGTTTTCGGAGCTGATTTCATTGACTGTCGTCACACAGCACAGCGATTCGTGGGGTATAAAGAACAATAAATTATGTTTAGACAATGCGGAAATACCATTAGTAACCTCACCTACACGTGGAGCATGTATATTGCGGGCCCTACAGGGCAGGCGCATTGGTTATTCCAGTGTGATGTTTTGTAGGTTTTACTCTCCATTACTGTTACTAAACAATTTAGCTTATTACTGTGCCAGTTTGCGACCAAGTCTGTCAATTTCCTAGGCCACATCACTTGATGAGGACGGGGTAAGACCACAACCAGAGAAGACTGAGTTTATTCGCACGTGGCCGGCATCAAAATGTGAACAAGAGCGAAAGAAATTCCTTGGAGTTTGTACATTCTGGCGAAGATTTGTTAAAGGGTTTTCTGAAATTGCTGCTCCACTACAGTGAACAAACCAGACTTCAAGTGGACCCCAGATTGTGAGAAATCGTTCTTAACATTGAGCCGGTAGCTTTTGGTCGAAGAAAGCTCAACAAGTCAGAGAAAAACTACTCTGCTACTGAAAAAGAATGTTTGGCTGTACTCCAAGCCATGGAAGCTTATAGACCTTATTTGCTTGGTCGGGAGTTTGATTTATTAACTAACTATGAATGCCTCAAATGCCTCCTTAAGCGATCCACAGAAAATACTGGGCGACTATGGAGATGGACCAACAAGCTCCAAGAATTCCAGTTTAAATTCCATCACATATCGGAAAAGAAGAACATTGTAACAGACACTTTAAGCAGAATCCAAAGTGTCAGTGTGGCTGAGGAGGTTTGGTCAATCAAGTATGTCAGACAACAGCAGAATGTGTGTCCAATATACTAACAGAAGTTAGGAAATGGTTGTCATCTGGAACAGTACCATCAGCAGAAAAAGTGCAAGGTAAGGAGCTAAGAGCTTTTCATAGAGAACTCAATAACTTGATTTTAGACAGGACAAAGTACTGAGACATGTATCAAGTAATGTTGAGCAGACATCAAGAACAGGGATTCCAGAAAGATTAAGGAATAAAGTACTAACAATGCTTCATAACAATACTGGTTACCTTGGCTGCGCCACTCCGCCAATATGAAATATATTTTCTCCCAACTAGCCGGCAATATAATGTGGAATCACCGGCTCAGAATCGTAATTAGTTTATAAAGTAGTTTAAAGCCACCAGACCAACAGGGATTTATATCTATCGTCTATCTGTTTAGCATCCAGTACACCAGTTCATTGTAGCACACATTATTCACACAAAATGGTCGTTCAGTAGATGTATTTGTGACGGAGCTGAGATCAAAAGCCACGACATGCAATTTCGGGGCGCTACAGGATAGTCTTATAAAAGACAGGATTGTCTGTGGAATTGATAGCGATAGTATTAGAAAGCGACTTCTCAGGAACACTGAATTGACACTCGATGCTGCCATCAATAACGTCAGAGCCGCAAAGACGAGCAAATAACAAATTGAAAGTTTGAAAGATGGTGCTAGTCTCGAAGCAGCCGCGCTAAACAAGAATTTAAGGAAAATCATCTCAAAGAAACATGTGGACGTTGTGGTTTTACCCACAAGCTAAAGGAATGCAAAGTATTTGGCCAAGAATGCCATAAATGCAAGAAAAAGAATCATTTCGCGTCCATTTTCAAGTCCAAAGTTCAAGAAATCCAAAAGTTCATGACTTGGAGAAAAACACCGAGAGTGACGACTCTATCGACGAATTTTTTTTTACGAAATCGACTCGACAAACAGCGACGCCAACGAACTTTTTGTTACTCTAAACGTGGGAAACAAGGATATCAGATTCAAAGCTGATACTGGAGCACAATGCAATGTATTATCTGAGGAAATATTTACATCACTGCCACAAAAGCCACAACTAAAGATGACAAAGACAAGATTAGCAGCGTATGGAGGCATGCAAATACCTATACTAGGAAAATGCAAGATGAATGTCAAAAGCAGCAGAAATGAAGTAACCGCCGATTTTTATGTGGTCAAAGCTGACAAGTCCAGGCCGCTGAGTGGTTTAGAGACATGCCACAATCTAGAATTGATAACTGTCGGTAAAAATGTTAGTGAAATTAAGAAAGGGGACGAAGATATTCGGAATGAATTCAAGGATGTTTCTTAGGGACTTGGACTCGTGGATGGTGAGTACCATATCAGTCTAAATGAAAATGCCCAACCTACAACTCATCCACCACACAAAGTACCTCTGAGTTTGGTGCCTAAATTAAAGGATACACTAGAAAAACTGACAAAACAGGGAGTTGCAAAGTTCATTAAGCGACTGACTGGGTAAATAGTTTATAATGGTGGAGAAGAGAAACGGAAGTTTACGTCTGTGTTTAGATCCTAAAGAACTTAACAAAGCTATCAAACGGGAACACTACAAGCCGCCAACCGCAGAAACATTGTCAAGCAAGTTGAATGGGAAGCGAGTTTTCACTGTGATTGACATGAGTAATTGTTATTGGCACAAAACACTGGAAGAAGAATCTTCACATTTGGGCACTTTTAACACGCCATTTGGAAGATATCGTTTTCTGCGAATGCCGTTCGAGGTTTCTGTTGCTGTCGATGTGGCACAGAAAATGGTTGATGATAATTTTAGCGACATTCCCGGAGTTTCAGATGTCCATGATGACATTATTGTTGCGGGACGTGACAAGGCGGAACAAGACAAGGCACTGAAACAAGTACTGATTCGCGCAAGGGAGCGTGGAATCAAATTCAATCGGGAGAAAACACAGCCGAGGGTTAGTCAAGTTAACTACCTTGGAAATATCGTCGCAGCAGAAGGATTTAAACCTGATCCCAAAAAAATCGAAGCTATAAGGAAGTGCCGAAACCGGAAGCAAAACAAGACCTTCAAAGATTACTTGGCATGGTAAACTACCTATCGCAATATATTCCTAACATGTCGGAAATCACAGCACCCTTGCGGTCACTTCTAAAAAAGAACGCACAATGGGTATGGTATGAAGAGCACGAACAAGCCTTAACAAAGGTCAAGAAAGCGCTTACAAATAGCACTGTGTTACGTTATATTCCAACATTGACAAAGAAATAATTATCCAAAGTGACGCTTCACAAAACGGAATGGGAGGATGTTTGATTCAGGATGGGCACCCCGTACTTTATGCGTCGAGATCTTTAATGGATCCCGAGAAAAACTACGCACAAATTGAAAAAGAACTGTTGGCAATTGTCTTCACGTGCGAGAGATTTCATCAGTTCATCACCGGAAATGAGATAATTGTTCACAGCGATCAAAAGCCACTTGAAGAAATTATGGCTAAACCTTTATCTCAAGCGCCGTCACGCATTCAACGTCTGCTAATTAGACTACATAAATACAACATCACCGTACGTTTTGTACCCAGAAAGGAAACTCAAATGTTTATCGCAGATACGCTTTTAAGAGCAATTCTACTGAAAAGCACCGACAAACAATAGGATCTCAATGAGGATATTGAAGTATCAATTCACAGTTTCGTTATGGAAATTCTTGCGACTATAACCAAATGAAGGAATCAGGTTCTACCACAACAAGAAATGGGAACCAGCCACGGTCAAAAAAGAAGCTGGAACTCCTTATTCATGTACATGAGACAGAGACTGACCAGAAGCTGAGGTGTAACCGGCGACATCGCTTAAAAACCAATGAACCAGCACCTGAGACAACCAACGAACAAGACCCGGACAAACAGCAAGCTCAGGAGCCCGAAACTCCAGATGGTCCAATTGTTCAACTCAGACGATCTACCAGAACTCGAAATGCACCTATTAGATTTGGATTTGATGATTAGATTTTATTTTGATATGGACTATCAGACCATTACTCTTTAATTAGCTTTTTCAAGAACATTTCAAATAGCTAGTAAATAGCTAGTATAGTATTTATTAATTTGCTTTTAAATGTTTTTTCAATCAGATTTCTTTAGGGAGATGTAATAAGTCATTGTTCATTGTATTATTTGACCCACATTTGTTAATAATCAACACCTAATTATAGCCACGCCATTTTTGTAATCATATAACTTTTAGCTATTTTACCAATAAACAGAATTCTATCAAAAGTCTTAGAATGTACACTATTCCACTTCCATCCTACATTATAATTTACAATAGCTCGGTTCATTACAATAGCCACACCATACAAGCAATATATTTTTACTACTACTAATATTCTATACCTGAGCCAGTTAGCAATGCTGAGACAGCTGTTAATGGCTGCTAACAATCAGGCTCACTATTTTTGATGGTAGATTCAAAGGGTGATAGCTACATCAAACAAGCATTACCCTTTCACTATAAAATATCAGAGTGGTAAGATGTGAAGGTATAGCTAAAACAGCTGTACCAGTAATAAAATATATATACTAGAATTGTACTAGCTTTGCTTTAATTCTAGGATATTTCAAAACAAACTACAAGAGCTAGAAAATGTCCAGAAATGTATGGAATTTTCACATCCTTTACTTAGTAGGTAGCCTTTTGTTCATTCCTATCCAACCTCTTCCAATTCCTTTTTTCTTCCCAACTGGTTTACCCACAACTATATCATCACGACCACAAACAGGATCTTCAGGAAACTTGGTATTTTCATGAGTTATTCCATGAAATAACTCCTTCATAGATCCTGTACATTGCTTGTCAATGAAGGAGCTCCTCCTTGGTGTAAAAAAATGATCTTTCTTCTGAAAAGACCCTTTTAAAAAACATATCACTTCAGTAGTAGCTTGGATTCCATAAAAGCTACAGAACTCCTCTGCTTCTTGTGTGGTGTTAAAATCTAAGGTCTCAGCAAAACAATCAAGGGGGAATTTCAAAACATGACTGCTAAATGCAATGTTCATCACCTTTAAAGCCTCAGCTTGCACTTGCCGAAACCATTTGTGAACTGCACAACTTGCCAAAAATGGAAGTTTTTTGACACTGCGAAAGAAGCGCACAAAATTTCCCTGTAATGCACTTTTGTTTATGTCAAGTGCTAGTTGTGGCAAAGTATTATAAAAGATACATCTGGGAAGTGCCATAAAATGTTGCTCAGCATCATTGGACCTAAGATTAAACAAGAGATAGTAACATTCAAACTCAGCTCTATTTTGGCAACTCCTTGCTTCTTCATTGTCATAGTAACCCAGCAGTCTATTGAAGCACTCCTGAATGTGTTTGTTGTTAAGCTCTGGACTAAAAATCTCCAAATTACTTTCACAAAGTTTGTATCCTGCAAAAATGTAGAATCTTAAAGCTTTTTCCAACAGGCTAATAGCAGCTGAACCAGAGATTCTTTGAACCACCATATCTTGTCTGATGGCTCTTGAAAAAAAAACACAGAACAACAAGAAATCAAAGATAAACATTAATAGCAAGTGTATGAATCTACACAAGGTCGTTGGGGAAGTCACTACATCCTGGTAACGGCATAATTCAGGAAAAGAATACAAAGCAAAATATACCCCAAGGGACTTTTTTTGGTGGTGATTTGCACATATGCCACTTTGGTGTAAAACATTCCTAACTTTGCCTTATGATATTTCATATTGTACATTTGAATAAACAATGTTTTTTGTTTGCTTGAACAATTAATTATACAAAACTACCAGCAAGAGGTAACCCCTTTTACTATATAAACTGTTCCTTATGGAGTGCCAGCTGATATTCATAACCTGAAGCATGTGGTTTACTCATACAGTATTTCAGTTGAAAAGTTCAGATTTGTGTTTTCCATATGTCAATGATTAAACTTTCCAACTCTGACCATGGCTGCTCTTTCAGTCCCCAACCAAAACCTAGGGTAGTCCAGGGGTATGCTTCTCTGGAAAATGTTTGAAAACCAGTGCCTGGAAACACCATTTCCAACATTTTGAGAGTAGAATTTTGTCAAAAAAAACTTTTCTCAAATTAAACATTTATTTCTTGTGCATTTTTAAAGCAATTCATCTAATATCCTAAAAAAAGGTTAATTCAGTGCAAAAAATCTGACCGTGGCTCGAGCCATGTTCGCCACATGTGAATCCTCCCCTGCTGAGTTGATTAAACTCAAGCTTCAGCTAATCACAATCAATAGTTTTTAAAATCTATTTGTAAAGGATGTTATTACGAAGGTGATAATTGCAAGTCACTAACACTGATCTATAGGCTAACATGGTGAACTGTTTAAGAGAAGTTACAGTGCTAGAAACAACATTCTGTCAGAGTAAGTTTCAAAGTCTTATTGATCTTGGGAAGAACAAGTAATTAGAGGTCTGGATTTGAGGTTGAAGTTGCTGAAAGGAAGCCTGGTGTCTTCTCGAAAATGCTGTCTCATAATAGTCAAGATTACTGTTCAAAAAAGGTTAACATTTAAACTTGATTTTGTACCAGAGAAATGTGTCTGACCTCATTATTCCCCAGACCAGCCTTCTCCTCCCTGAAAAAGCTACTGTTATCTTTTTTTTAAGAAAAACAATAAATACTTTAAAATTTTAAAAATATATTATTTTTTATTTAAATTATTTAATAAACTGTTTCATTCTCGGGAAGTTTTAGACTACCTGATACGATCTGACATAAATGAATACACCACGTGCCACGGTTGGTCGTTTCGATCAGCAATATTATCGATCAAATAGTTCATTGTTATTAAAAGTACATTCGCAGGCCTCAGTTGTTCGCGTCCAATGTCTTTGCCCGCTGCACATCTTGTAAATTCCTTAACAACCGCACTCGGATCTCCCTTTGGTTGCCTTTGTCCTTCAGTTCCTTTCTTGATTTCAAAAACATGTAGTCTTTGTTGTCGCTCACGGGCCAAACGCTCATTTAAAGGACACATTAGTTGACAAGTCCCTTCCACGTGCACTTCTCGCACATCCGCCATTTTGAAAGAACTACACCCGCTGGCCAGCAGGCTCATCAATGTCATCAACTTGCAATGTTTTTGTTTTTCCTTACGTACGCGCGCACTGAAATTTTAAAGGTATTAGATCGTAACTTTTAATTTCCCATGAAAAGTATTAGAAATCTTTTGGAATACAGTCCGAAACGTCAGTCCAAATTCTTAACTTCTTATGACGGTGTTGTATAACTTAAATATTTATCAATTTTTTTTTGAAACACCGACAAAGCATCCCATTTTTGTCATTTTTTGTTCTAGATTTGCTGGTGTATTAAAATCCTTGTTCGGAATGTTATTTGACCATTTTTGGGGAAATTTTTAGGCCTTCCCTGTTCAGCGGCTCCTGTGAAAAGCAACCGAGTAATCGCTCAAAAGGAAGATAAAGTAATTATCTTGCATTACCGTTATGGCAGAAGTATAGTAGAACATTTTTGGCTAAACATTCTTCAGCCGGTTCAAAGTAAGTTGCCACTCAAACCACAGACTTCCCAAGCTGGCAGGTAGTCATATTAAAAATTTCCCATACAAAGTCTTATAAAATTTATATTAGTCAAAATTTCGACAACGAAAATATATGAAATAGAAATCACCTACCTCGAGTTTGTTTTGTCTTTGTGTCGCCCCCAAAATACACATAAGAGATAAAAAGAGAAGTGAACTCAAGGTAGGTGAACATTTATATTTCCAAAATGTTGATATTTTTAATTTTGGGAAATTTTTATTAACTCCCAGCTTGGGAAGCCTGTGCTCAGACTCGCTTAGCAACCACTCAACAACAAAGATGGCGAACAAAATACGTTAGAAGGGTAACGTTTGTGAAATTGAGTTTTTATGATTTTACACAGGAATGAAATCCGAATATGACTACTATCTTGACTACCACCACATCAAAAGGAGTCGGTCACTATGTTGGAGAAACAAAAAAACAACTTCGTGATGGTGAGTGATTAAAATTTTCAAATTACATTCACTTGGTACAGTTCTGTTGTTGCTTCACAAAAACAGGCCTTCCAACTCTCCCGGCCAAGCCGGGAGATCTCCCGGTCTTGACTTGCTTCTCCCGGTCTCCCGGTTGGCAAACATATTCTTCCGGTTTTTAAATTTCATTCCCGATGAACAATTTTGTTATCTTTTTGAAATACTTAGTTATGTTATATGCTTCCAAAGGTTATCTTTTTATGTTATGTCACAATGGTACGGAGGTTAAATATGAGATTAAAGTACTAATGATACGATATTATTAATAGTTAATTTTCATATTTATCATCCGTAGAGCCCGTGAGTAGTTAGAACTTTTGATAATATATTTCTGCAGTTACTCATTTATTTATTTATTTATTTATTTATTTATTTATTTATTTATTTATTTTATTTATTTAACATAACAGCCTTCCCTTCTTTCATGAAGATCAATGGCTGGGGTCAATGGGGTTATAAAAAAAGATGAATAAAATACGCAAAAAAACTAATAATAGGAAAAAACAACTAATTTACAAGACTAGTGATTAGTGAAACAGAATGTTTAAATAAATTAGGGTCATCGGTAAACTATTCCATTGAGTGATAGTTCTAGGGTAAAACAGTGCTTGCTGTTTGAAAATCCTTGGTGAGTGAAAGAAAGCTCACCTAAGATAACTGAGGTGAGCGATTTTTCCCTTAGAAATAGTGTCCATTATTTGGCCAAAACAATGTTGCTCTCACACCATCTAAACTGTACAATTTTTTTAATCTCAACCAAAATGCAAGCTTTCTTTTGATCGGAGGTAAACAATAATGCCCATAGCCAATAACAAAGGCCATACGATATCTCAAACAGATAAAAAAAATTATGGCAAACATGATCATGCTTGTTGTTTGACGTTCTTGACAAAGCTGCTTTGTATAAGAAATTTTTCAATTCTGAAAAGATGAATCGCAAGAGGAACATGTGCTTCTTATTCTATGACGAGGCAAGTGATTTTTCTTGAGCAGGTGGTCTATTTATCGCTCTTCTCAGATGAATTTTGCATGAGTGATGGCGAGCGAGAGCAATCGCTCGCCTCAAATGGCAACCACTGGTAAAAGGATAAGTAGTGCAACCAGGTGCTGGTAGAGAGGGCAATAAAGCTATTTCTGTGGGAGTGCCACAGCTCTTATTTGTGCATTCCTCCGGTTGAATACTCAGAACAGTGAAGTAGACTTCATCTATCATGGTTGTGCTGCCATAAGAAGCTACAGATTTCCATCCTGTTGATTGACACTGCGTAGCCGTTAATAGAAATGACAGCTAGATCAGAAAGCCTTTCTGTGGTCTTCATGCTTCGTAACCAAGTATGAACTCTACAACCTTACCTACTCGCTGAAAACATAGTCAAAATGTCATCGCCACGTGCACTCACTTAACACAGGGATCCCAAAAAGTGCACAAATTTTTATACGAGTGACAAACATTTCTGGGATGCTATAGTCTTATTCTCAGAGAGAAACATATTTTCATTAAACAACATTTTTATTTTTATTAAACAAAAGTAACAAAATTTATTAGTTTACAATATTTATGTGTTTTGATTTTTTTTCCCAAAAAGGGAGTGGCATATTTCCCCCCATCACCACCCCTGGATCTGCCCCTGAGTTAAAGTGGCAAAGGTGTGTTATATTTATCTACACGGCTTAACTTTGCAGCTAAAAATGGCTTCGGCTTCAGTAGTCGACTTTTGTGTCTCACAGAAAGAAATCCTAGGAATAAGAGGAGGAGGGGGACCCCCTTTGTACCTCTGACATCTCCTCACCCTCCCCCTCCCAAAAAAAGGCTAGCCTAAAATCTCAAGATTTTAGAATTTTGGGGTTTGACAGCTCTGATATTATTAGTATAAATTAAATAAAACAAGCTTGTTAGTCTCTACTGCAGGTGATCAAGAAACATTTATCAACTAATTTTTGGTTTTTCAGATTAAATATTTTCATTTAGTCTAAATGTTAATTCTGATTTCAGGTTTTGGAGTGTACAACTATTCCAACAGATTCTTTAGATATGAAGGTGAATGGTCGAAAGGCAAGAAGCATGGTAAGATTTGTACAAAACTGAAACAGAGGAAAATCAAGTATTGATATTAGTAACAAAAGAGATTTGAGTCATTTTAATGTACATGTCTAGTAAACTTCAATTCAGCAGAATGATAAAATTTAGTATATTGATTTGACACTATTTTTAGTAATGTATGACCTGAGGGCAATCTATCAATTTTGAGAAGGACCAAGAGAGCAATGGTGAGGGCGATGTGTGGTACAAAACTGATGGAGAAAAGAGAACAGAGGGCCTAATGGAGGTGTTGGGATTGAAGGAAACAGTGGTTCAGATGGCAAATGCTAATGGAGTGAGATGGTACAGGTATGTGTTGGGGAGGGATGATGGGCATGTTTTGAGAAAAGCACTGGAGTTTGAAGTGAAGGGCAAGAGAAGATGAGGACAACCAAAGAAGACATGGAAAATGCAAGTGAAAAAGGTGAGCAAGAGTGTTGGTTTGGAGAAGGAGGATGCCGTCAATCGAGTGAAATAGAGATTGGGAGTTGGAAAGATTGCTGTTACAGTGGAGTAAATCTGGCCACCTCCATTTATGGGGATAAACCCAGATCAAAATGGGACGATGATGATGATATTAAAAATATAAGAGATTTGAGTTATTTTAATATACAGTGTACAGTACTGTATGTACATGTCTAGTAAACTTCAATTCAGCAGAATGATGAAATTTAATATTAATTTGACACTATTTTTGGTAAGTATGACTTGAGAACTACCAAAAAAATGCCTATTTAGAGAATAATATTAAATTGAAGTTATAAATTAAAGATTAAAAACTTTGTTTGATGAGCTTGCAACAGGAGATTCATTTATTAAGTAAAAGAATGGATGAATGATTAACTTTTTCTTCACAATTTAGCAAATAAAGTTCTTGTTATTAGGTTGGATTGCTCTTCAATACTGTACATTGTACAACTACTGTACAACTTAGGAAAAAGCAGAAACAGTTTGAATAAATTAATCTTTTGACCTTCAGGTCATGGGAAGTTGTTAATGGCAGATGGCAGTTTTTATGAAGGACAGTTTTGTGATGGTGAAATTCAAGGACATGGTTACCGATACTGGGCATCGACTGGGAACAATTACACAGGACAGTTTTTAAGAGGAGAACTAAATGGCCACGGAATTATGACGTATGATAATGGTGGAACGTATGAAGGAGAGTGGATGAACAATCAGCGAGAAGGTGACAAACCAACTCAGCTTATGAATTTCACAAAGTTCTGTACAAATTCCTGATAAGATAAATGCATGATTAGATTGTGGCTGCCCCTTGCTTCAACAAAAAAAGTTTTTTTTTAATTTTTTTTAAAAATCTTTTTATGGTTTATAGTCGCCATGCAGCTAACTGTTTACAGACATTTTTGTGGTTTAATATACCCTGAACTACTGTTATATACAGTAAAAAGATTCAAGTTGATGTATCATTCATGTGTCACTACAGATAGAAGTTAGAGGGTATTGCATAAAGTTTTAATCACACTCATTGATTTTTTTAGGTACTTTGGTTTTTCACCCTCTGAACAAATAACACCAGCTAGTATGATCTAGGGAGGTGTTAGTGGTGGTAAATCACACGTCCAGCTATTTGATCTAGGAAGGAGTTAGAGCTATGTTTGCCAACTTCCAGACTACAGGAACTTTTTGAGCTTCAGGAGATAGGTAGATTAAAGATGTGTGATTATGGAGCCAGTTCAAGAGCAAATTTTTTCCAAAACCAATTACCAAAGATTGTTGGGTCCAGATGCAATTCTTTTAACTAAAGGTTTATTGAGAATTGAAAGTGGTGTTTTCATCAGTACTACAGGAATTCTTGGTTCCAACTGGAACGACCATTAATGATGGATCGAGCAATATTGTCATTGTCAGTACTGATTCTTTGAAAGATCAAGATTGTTTACTTTATATCTAAACAAAATAATAAGCTAAGAGTCTTTCTTTCCTTTACCAGTTAGAGTGTTTTAACAGTTCTCCACCGTTGTTTAGTTGCATATTATCCAAACACTTCAGTATTGCTCTTTAAAGTATTTTTTAACATGGTTCACCTTAAGAATATATTTAGTCCTTCTTGGTTAAATTAAGTCAGTGTCAGCAACCATACTTTTACAAGGAAAGGTATGCCTTTTTCCTAATAATAGTTTGACCAAATTTTAGATGAAAAAACGAAAATTTTAAGCTAATAACAAACATGTGTCAGTATTTACATATGCCATCTTCAGTACAATGCGAGTGATACTGTGCAACTGTGACCAGTGGTATTTTAGTAGTCAAGAATAATAACAATGGTTATGGAACTAATACAATAGTGACTAAATGTCTCCACAGTTTTATCACTTGCATTGCACTGAAGATGTCAACATTCTGGTAGTTTGCAATTGACCAAAGGAGAAATGAAAACCGGGTCATTATTTAGAAGAATCTTTGATTGTCCTTCTAATTTTAGAAAGAAAATTAACATCAGTTGCAGGAGAAGAGAATGTCAGAATAAAAGTTCATATCTGCACTGTTGATCTCCCTCTCATTAAATACGAAATTCTAATCTGTCATATAATTTTTTATTTTGTTTTAAGAAAATCCAAGATACTGTACGTAGCACTTTTACAATGTGATTGAGTGTCACAGAATTCCATCCATTTCCTTTTAGATGGAGTTTTCTATTTCAGATTAATAATCATACATTTGTGATTTGATTCAAGTATAAAATAATCACACACCAAACTTTTTCAAAATCAAAGGGTGCATTATAGTAAGGAAAACATCCAAAATCTTATTCCCCCGTAATGCAATTTGAGATAAGGAAAATTTTTGTGTAAAAGTTGTTAGATGACAAATCAGCTGTTATTACAAGCCATTATCAGTCTACAGTTTGGTCTCTTAGTCAAAGCAGCTTTTATTTTTTTTACTAGAATCAGATAAAAATCAATAAAACTAGGAGAACGTGGGTTGTAAACTGTATTGGCAAAGAAAAACTGGTTATTCATTGGTAAAATTTTATCCCACAAGTATTCAAAATCCCTTATTTTCGTCATCAACACATTGAATAATTTTTACTTTCTGATTAATCTACACATCTGTATGAAACTCCTACTCCTGTAGATCTGCCAATTCTTTTAATTCTGTCTTTCATAGCAATTGAGAAACTAGAGTCACAAACCATATTTAAACAGCTTCTGGTTTTGCAAACAACCAAGTGTTTTCGACCATACAATTAGGAAGTATTCTTGAGAAATGGTGAACATTGGAGGTCAAGTGGAGGAGTAATTAAGACACCTTTATCAGTGTTCCCAAACAATATCACAATGAGTCCTTTGCTGTATCAATTAACACCTGAATCCTGCTATCAGACTTATAGAATTGTTTGTTTTATGATCGATAACTCGACAAAAGACATAAACTTAAGATAACTTGAATCAATGTCCAGCTCTAAAACTTCTTCATGGTCTCAATATACCAAGTGATTTAAGCACATTCAACATGTTCTTGAGTGTTAGAAGAAATGCTTGCAGGTCAATCTCTTCATGGAGGAAGCATCTTGAATGATTCACCATGCTGTAGGCTAGGCTAAATGAGATCAAAAATATATTTAGAATAAAAATTATTTTTAAAAGCTGGTTGAGACATAGAGCTTCTTAGTTATGGGCAGCCATTACGACTGAGCAATCGTAAATTGTAAACTCAAAAAAGTCTCATTTTTCTTTATTCGTATGTTAGTTGTTTTTATCATAATTGCTTTTCTTCAGTAAAAATCATACATGTCAGATTGCCATTATTAGTAAATTACTAATAAAACTGTTATTGTACTTAAGTAATGTTTGTATGTAAAAAGTTGGACACCATTATGTACACTCAGGACAGGGTAAACTTACCGAAGCAGACAGCAGTATCTATGAAGGATCATTTCATCACCATAAAAAGCATGGTCATGGTACTCAGATTTACAGGTACTGTACTTCAGGGGCATAGAACTATTAATGTGGGTAATGCTTGTGAGATATGTGTCTACATGCTAGTACAAATTAAAATACTTTCTTCTTTGCTAGCAGGCAATACCCTTTAAATCCATCACAATTAGACTAGACCTCCAGCCTAAAGATCTGAACCTGTTATCGAAGTAGCTTTAATATCCATTTTTTGTGTACTTCCAAAGCTTGTGAAGCATTGCAAGGTAAGAGAGTAAGAGGAGCAATTGGGAATGTTAGGTGCTTACTCCAAAACTATAACAAAAAACTTGCTAGTGGGATTAAGTAAATCTAGCCTACAGAGCAAGCGTTTCACAAAGTTTTGAAGCATGGTAAATGGGCTTTGTAAGACCCTTGTAATGCAGGCTAAAGTAAAGCTTTATTACCTGAGGAGAGATGAACGACCAACTACCTTTAGGAAGGGTTGAAATATTTTAAGTATGGGAAGACAGAACACCTTAAGGATGAATGTCTTTAGGAAAGGTGGTCTCTACTGAGTGGGTGCTACCAGGAAGGATGGAAATACCAAGTAAGTATGGAGGTTGAAACACCTCAAGAGTGTCTGTCTTAGTGAGTGTCACATAGCTAGGGAGAGAAAAGTTAACTAGACATCGTAGAAGTTGGGGGCCTCTGGAAAAATGTGGATACAGGAGGGTTTTGACATAATAATTTATGATCTGTAACTGCTTCAAGGATGGGTGTAATTACTTTGAGAATGGAAGGTTATAAAATCTTAAAATTGGGCATTAACAGAAAAATACACTTACTGTATTTTGTGAGATAACCAGCTCTTTTGAGCTTTGAAAATTGTGCAACCTTTTCCACCAAAGCTGAGAAAACCTTTTCATTGATCTGAGGTCACTAAATGAGTGCCAGTGACTGTTTGGAGCTAACTTGTGATAGGTTAGTGTCTGTCCAAGGGAAATTAAAGACTCCCATCTGCTTAACAGAAATGGGAGACTGTTCCACTAGCCACTAGGCCTAGAAAAGGCATAAGCATAAGGGCAAGAAAGGCTGAAACACCTGGAAGCAAAACATCTGATATTTTTTGGATAACTCTTACCCATTGTTGAACTTTACACCACTGGTTGATATTCAATATGTAACATAGTGTCAAAATGGCATGATATTGAGGCAATACTGTAAAACGACAACACCCCTAGTAAAATGGCAGAGGAATACATGAATTTGTCATACATATGGCCAACATTGAACTGGGGCACTGCAGATCTGAGCAAAGAATAGGAAAGAATTTATCAAGACTGCATGCCTTGCAGCCAGTGCTAAAGTTCAAGACTACAGTACATAAAATACTGAGAAGGAGACAAAATGAGTTGAAACAGAGGAGAAGTAACACTATGGAGCAAAAATATATAATTTTTTATGGTGAACATTATTAGGGACTATATTTTCCTACTATGCTTTTATATTCTTCACTGGTCTAAAAAGCCATTACAAAGAATAATATAGTCACTTACATCTTAAGCCACCATTAGCACTCATTGTGAAGAAAATTACTATAATAGCATTCTAATAAAAATTGATTGGTTTCCAGTAATGGTGATCACTATGAAGGAGATTGGGTGAATGGAATGAAACAAGGCAGTGGGATGATGAAGTATGCAGATGGATCCATCTATGCTGTAAGAATTTAGGTCTTTAGATCACATGGAACTCTTTTATCAAGTTCAAAGGAATTAGGTGCAAAGCAATGCAGCAAAGTGTTCAAAGAAATATTCTTTGAACAGGTTTGAGGCTTTGAAAACAGCTATTTATGCATCTGTCTTTTTGAATTTAAAATATTGCTTCCACCAATTTCCAATTGAACCAGTCGTGTATTTGATTATCGCAGCAGATGACTTTCATCATGGATTGTTGTCATTTCCAGGAAATACTATGGTTTCTCATTTTTCAGACATTATTGTATTAGTCTTTTACAATTACTCAAGCTTCATAATATTCATTGTACACCTAATATGACCTAATCTGATCTCCCAGTTGTGGCTTCATAGCTATGTTATAAGAGCAGAGTTAAACACTGACAGTAGCCAACTAGCCACAGATTAGTAGAAAATCAGTTTTGGCTTGTTAATTTTCTATTTCCATTAGCCACGTTGGCTAGTAAACAAAATAAAATTGACTGAACAAGTTTCTGTCTTTGTCAAGGAAGACATCTCAGATTTTCAGCGTTTGGTTAGCAAACAATAATTTTGGCCAGCTGAGCATCTAAAATGACACTAGTCACTATAGACTAGCAAGTTGAAAAGCCCTGAAGAGTGCTGCACCAGTAATACAGATGTCATAAGCTCACTGTCAAATCCTATTTAACCTAAAGGTTTTTCAGCTCCCCTTTTGCAGTTGCCTAATTGGACATAAAAAGCAGAGATCAATCTCTATAATTGTTTTATATTGCAAAGTTGCATTGACAGAACCACCAAAAATGACTTGTTGCTTGGTAAGATTGCTGCAGTGGTATTGCAGTGGTAACAGGCTCAAAATTAATATTAATCTCTTTTACAATTGCCTAAATTGCATGTGTAATGGCAAAGATCATTTCATTTCATTATTGTGTTTGTTTCAGGGTCAGTGGTGGGGTGATGTGTTTAATGGTGAAGGATCATTGATCCACTCCTCAGGAATGTCATATGAAGGGATGTGGGTCAGTGGTCATCCGGAAGGTACAACTACTATTATTATATTAGAGTTTTGTAGATGGTAGATAATAATAAAATATTATTTTTATATAGCCCTTATTCTTAAAGCTTTAAGCGCTTTACAAATTAATACAGAGTTTTAACAATTAAGGGTCTTAGATAGTCCACAACAGTGGCTCACATATTATATATTATTTGAAACAACTGTAAATGCCCTTAGTGAAGAAGACAGACAACAACACAAGGATCACTACCATGCTCTTTTCGACAAGTACATGGGTTCTTTTAAGTCCTCCGACAGAGTGTCAAGAAATTCAGGGCCTATGGTTTAACATCCTTATCCAAGAAGACTACTAGGTCTAACCATTTGCAAGTGTTAGAACAAAGATAGCACCTTCTTAATTATTTTAAGACCCTGGGTGTTGGCCCAGCTGGGAATCGAACCTGACCCTCTCACACTGGCACCTTACCAGCTAGGCTAACCAGGTGGTGGTTAGATGCTTGGTGAATAGTTGACACTGAAGATTTTATAGAGTTGTTACACCTGTACTAATTAAAGAAACAGAAGAACTGTGTACTTGGTTCAGACGTTTTTAAGTGTTTTACTATAATTCAAGGTTTCTGAAGAGCTTAATGAGTACTTACTGGTTACTGAATTCCTCTGTTTTAATAAGTTATACAGATTTCTGCATTATGTAGAAGATGAGTTTTTGCTGAGATTTTTTGTTTTTATTTGGTTCTGAGAAAAATTAATGGTTATAGTATTGGACCCAGCTGGTGACAGCCATTACATCCTGTGTATTCACTCAGGGTTGCCATTATTTGTGTAGTTTTTTCTGAGTGCATGGCTTGTTTTTTACATAACCCAACAAAAATCCCAGCATTTGTCATGAAATGTACTTTCTAGCTTATACCTTGTTCCATTCCTAAACTTTATTGCTAAAGAAAATTTGAAATATTCATTACATATGTTTCATTTACCTGTTTATTGTAAGTGTCATGTTCTGTTAACATGAAAATGGGATCAAATCAATGTTAAGTGAAAGAAAAAAGAAATTAAATTAAAAAGCAATTTATAGCATGTTCATTTTGAAAAATTATATTTCTCTGTGACTGTATAACCTGTGTTAAATTGTTTAGGCAGTATTGTAATTATTGGTAAAACATTCTTACCTTGGGGAGTCAGGTTGGTATAGTGGTCATCAGTCGTGCCTGCCACCTCTACGACCCAGGATCAAGTACTGGGTTCTGCACGTGGGCTGAGAGTGTCGATCTCAATCTGACTCTTAGGGTTTTTCTCTGGGTACTCCAGTTTTCCACCCTCTGCAAATTTGGCTTCCACGCCAAGATCTGAGCCGTCGAGCAATTAAACATTAGCCTCTGGCTAGGAAGAATGGGTAACCACTTCCTTTGCAATTGACGTTAAAATAAAGTATTTATTTGTATTTATTTATGCCTTGCTAGCAAGCTACACTGAAGCTGATCAGTTTATCCCTGTTCAGATTATTTCAGCAAGCTACACTGAAGCTGATCCGTTTATCTCTGATCAGATTATTTCAGCTAGCTACACTGAAGCTGATCAGTTTATCCCTGTTCAGATTATTCAGCAAGCTACACTAAAGCTGATCAGTTTATCCCTGTTCAGATTATTTCAGCAAGCTACACTGAAGCTGATCAGTTTATCCCTGTTCAGATTATTTCAGCAAGCTACACTGAAGCTGATCAGTTTATCCCTGCTCAGATTATTTCAGGAAGCTAAACTGAAGCTGATCAGTTTATCCCTGTTCAGATTATTTCAGCTAGCTGGTACCAAATAAAGTTTTCTTCCATGATATAATCTCAAGTTGAAAGTTTATGTACAAAATAAAAAATAATTTGTTATTGCCTTTGGAAATTCTGAAACTTGAATTTTCATGGATAGAAAGATTTGTCTTTTTCTTTAAGTTTTAAAACCATCCTTTAACGTTTAAAACCAATGCCAATTCTGTTTTGAAAATTCCAATCTAAAACTTCTGAAAGATATTGAATGACCAGGAAATTAAAGTAATAGATACAGTTAATCAAAAATTAAACCAATTCTTTATCATGGAAGAAACAAACCAATATTTATTTACTGCATCTTTTAGCATCTTAAAAGTCAATTATGAAAAGGGAAACTTTTGGAAAATTTTAACTAACCAAGAACTATACCTTTCACTTTCTTAAGAAAATGAGTTTCCTAGTGCAGTTACCAAAAAACTTTTTATTATTAAGTATTATTAATAATAATAATAATAATAATAATAATAATAATGATATTAAATTATAATAAATTAGGTATTTATATATAGTGTACAGTGTTTCTAGAATTCAAAGACACTGTTTACACTGTTTCGACAGTTAAAAAGCTATTTTAAACTAGTTCAAAGTATTCCTTCAATAGAAATGTTTTAAGCTTGGATTTAAAAATGTTGAAGTTGGTACAGTTTTGAATATGAGCAGGAAGATCATTCCAGAGTTTTGCCTCAGTAATGGTAATGGTTGGTTTTATGTTCACAGATCAAAGCATAAAAACTGTGCCCTGCTGGACATGTTGTTACTCATGTCTTTAGTAAAGAAAATGTTAAACTTTAGTTTTTACAATTGAAACAACAAACCAAATGTTTGCATGTACTGTTAATGAACGATGTCTTGAATATGATTTGTTCTCCAGTGGAGGCTGTCCAGCTGTGCATTGTGGGTCAAGACCTTGTTGAAGTCAGTCAAGGAAGCTCATTTGGCTTTCAGATTGAATGTATTTCATCAGACGGAGACAGAGTCCAAGGTTTGTATCTTCCACATGTTTTAACATGTCACTGCATTTATCACCTTTGTGGATGGTACATTCTCATTGAGACTAAACAATAATATGTCAGATGTTCTTAAATTATAGTAAAAGTGCAATACTTGTGTGATAGTCGTATTAGTTGGGCTGACACAAACTTCCTCATCTTTCTTCTATTCTTCTTTCGTCTTTGTCGTTTTTGCTGATAGGTGACAGAACTTTTTTCTTCAACAGTTTCAGCTCGGTTCAGCTTCACTGAAGAGGGCTCTCACCGAGCCGAAACTGTTGAAGAAAAACTGTCACCTATCAGCAGAAACGACAAAGACAAAAGCAGAATAAAAGAAAGGCAATACATGTGATAGCAACAAACTTGTTAGTGTAGCTAACTTAAAGCCACTAAAATGAGCACTATGCTCATTTGGTAGCAGGTTTTTACCCCTGGAATCTACCATAAAATACTAGTGACCCACACATAAAAAGTATGTTTCAAGTATACTTTATTTGTATTGAAAGTATATAATAAAAGTATACCTAAAGTATATATATTGAAAAAGTATACTAAAAGTATCATTCTTTTGGAACA
>JAOBBB020086938.1:0-13545 GCA_025331005.2 Zoanthus gigantus
CTCATTTAACTTCTAATTAATTTTGAACTAGGCTAACGCTTTCTGGAATAATAGAATTGACTTTCTTTGCCGAATTAAGGTACATGTGAGGAAAAAATTGTTTTAGAAAACTGTTTTACAGTTTTATTCTGTCCTTGAAATGACTATCTTTGTTTTGAACAAACAGTTTCAAAATATAAAAAGGAGTGAGTTAATGTTTTATTTAGTCCCACTTTCAAACCTTAGGCATAGTCATAGAGACACGACAAGAAATGTTTGTATAAGTAACCGCCTCCTCCAATTGCCGAGCACTTTAAAAACAAAGACGTTTTACAGTATGCTAATGCCAAGGATTACTATGTAATATGTAGAATACAACTATCCATTTTTATTATTGCGACCTGTTAGTTCGGGAGGAGCAAAATAAATTCTTTTGACATTGCAGATAAAGAAATAAAATTTCAATCGTGTTTGGAAATTCGAAAGTCTCTCGAATCAAAAAGATGTCACGCTCACAAAAGGCAACGCAAGTGCTCAACAAGTATGAAACAAATAAACTAAACGAGTCTATGGCAATAATTCAGAAAGAGTACGAAGAAAAGTTGAAAAAAGTCTCAATAGAAAAAACAAAACTTTTAAAGACTCGGAAAACTCGTAAACGTTTTGTAAGACGCATTTCGCTTCCTGCGCTGTGTATGATTGCACAATCTCCAACGGCTGGACAAGGAAGAAAGTTATCAAGTTCTCTATCGGACTCTGCCATTTGCCAAAAGTTATTTTTTGAATGTAACAATTCGTATAGATTTGATATTGATAGGAATTGTAAAATTCTTATTCATCGACCATTTCGGATGCGAATCAATTCGTCGCCGTTGTTAAAGCTGCCCATCTTAAGAGATGAAAACAGAGTTGAGTCCCCCATTTTACCCGCCTCCAAGAAAGTAGCGTCGGATATGGACAATAAGTCCAACACAAGTTTCATTGAAAAGCTGAGGTTGAAGTTTCAAGGATTAACAGCAAAAGTGGGAACTGAAAAGGAAGAGAACAGACAGCTAACCAAGCTACGAGAACCAGTGTTTTCATCCAGAGGGGGAAGAACCGCGCGTTGTTTCATTGGCACACTTCAAGTTCAAAACTCTCAAACAGTTACCAAGACAGAAAAACTAAAAAGTCCAGTGGAGTAAAGAAACATCCAAATTTTGAGTCACCTGTAACGAGTCAAGACTGATTTTGATGGCGGAATACTGAAAACGCAACGTAAAGTAACGCTTAACATGTCAAAAGGAAAAAAAGATCTTGTAAAACAAATAGATGATCTGAAAATGTGTCGCTACTTAAGGCATCTGCCATCTTCTAGCTGAAGATGTGTGCAATAACACGAAATATATTCGTTATCCGTAATCTTTGACGTCTTTTCGCTCTATATCTGCCATCTTCATTTCAGGAAAGTGAGGAATACAATGAAGATACAGTTTCTGGTAGATGTTAAACAATGTAATTTCATACACATTACAATGTTTTGCCGGGTACCTTGCCGATGGCTCAGTTTGTGGGCATACCGGCTTTCTCCGACCATTTGTCTTGAAAGTGGAATAAAATCAAAACTTCTAAATCATGATTGGTTATCTTTAGTGCGCAATGAACATTAACAGTGTGCCTAAATGACATTTGACACCAATTTTCATTCGTTAAAGCTATACTGAATAAAACATAAAATGTAGTTAACGACGTTTGACACCGATTTTCATTCGTTACTTAACTTCAATGTAAAACGTAAAAAGGAATGTACAATAGCTCGCTAAAAAGCTTTCAATAAAACAGTCGGGTTACTTAGTTCTTCAAAGTATATTAAATGCGTTCAGTGTATGTATATAGATTGAAAGAAGAGAAAACAATTTTTTAAGCCCTCGGCGGGAATCGAACCCCATATCTTCGGTTTTCGTTGTTGAACAGGCCAGGCTTTTCTGGCTCCAGACTGGCAATAACAGCTTAACTTCTGAGCTTCTTACTCTTTCAGTATTTTTATCACTTCCCTAAATTAGTATGGAAAAAGGTATTGCTATGGCCTCCCTCCTCTTACTAGAATGTGCCTGCTGCAGCTAGTCCAACAGGCTTTCAGCTCAACTTTTTTTCATGCTAAACATGGTAAAAAGAATGCTCAGCCCTTCGATTTTATTTACAAATTTATGGGAAAAATGTTTTGTTCTGTTTAGAATGGATCATCCAGTTCTCCATGTATCATGGAATGATGCCGCAGCATTCTGTAAATGGGCTGGCAAGAGGCTACCAACTGAAGCCGAGTGGGAGTATGCTTGTAGAGCAGGCCTTGAAAAAAAGTAAGTTTACTATAACTAGTTTTGCATTGTAATCAATCTGGTACCTAAACGATTACAGTCAATTATAGAGGCTAAATAATCGATTGTGCATCTTTCAGTAGTTATAGTGGTGAATGGATGGCGTCAGCTAGATACCTAACATTTTTCCCTTGAATAATGTTCGATGATATCCTGAAAATTTTACATACAACTTTACAAATGGCATTGCCAGAAAATTTTAACAACTTTGAACTGATAACCATAAGATGCACCACATCAAATATCTGATGCTCGTTAAGTTTTTATTTTTGTATACCGAATGCATAGGAAATGTCACTCTCAGTCGAACTTCACTCATCAAATATCTCTGATTACCTTAGGAAGATCAAATATTTCGGTGGTAACGTCCCACATTTAGGAAATTATTGAAATCCTAATTAAATTATAGTGTTTATTTTATTGCTTTTGATCATTTTTTAATAGGGTGTTTCCTTGGGGAAACAAGTTTAAGGTCTATGGTAAATACAAAGCCAATATTTGGACGGGCAAGTTTCCAGCTCAAGACACAGGTGAAGATGGTCATGCAGGAACTGCGCCAGTGACTGCATACGAACCGAATGCTTATGGGTTGTACAACCTGATTGGCAATGTCTGGGAGTGGACTGCCGATTGGTGGACAACGAAACACAGCAGAAACTTTCAAGATAACCCAGTAAGCCCCGACCAGTGTAAAAGTTATTTAACCGTCGTCATTTATTGCATCTTCATAACTTTTACCATCATCATAACCAATCATCTTGTTAAGCATTACCATCATCCATCATAACCGTCGCCATCCATTATCGTCATGATGTATCATAAACATCATCTCTTTCATTATCACCGTCGCTCTTTATCATCATCGTCCTTTATTATCAGCATCCCTTGTTACCGCCGTCATTATCATTATCATCAACTTCACCGGCATTTTCATCATCAACATCATCATCTATATGAAAATCATTTTCCTTATCCATTCACGCTCGGTGCCTATTACTGGTAACAATGTAATCCAGTACCACATGGATTGGTGGTCGGGGCCTAAACCAGCAGCCCCCTGGCCAACGAACGAATGAATGCTTCTGATAAAATTCATTTCTAGTCTTTTCAACGTCAGCATCATAATGTGAAACTCCAACAACGGAAGCTCTCAATTAGGAGGTCAATTATCCCTATCAATCCCCGGATAAGAAGGTCTCCACATATAATTCGAACGAAATTAAAGATCGTCATGGGTGATTTCAACGCTAGATCGGCAACAAAACGAATGGAAAGGAAGTCAGACTTTTTGGCCAAGGGGAGTAAAACGAGAGAGGCGAGATGATGTTTGAATGGTATAAGGAACATAGTCTAACCATCACAAACACATACTTCGACATACACAAGAGTGAGAAGATGGTACACCTGGACAAGCCCTGCTGACAGAGCATGGATTCATAACATCGCCCTAACTTTGCAGTTCAAAATGTCTGTGCCTATCCGGGTGCCGGTATCGACTCAGGTCCCTTAAAAGTCTTGAAAAACCCAAAACCAATCTAATGTTCGATCTAGCCCTGCTGCATACAGCTCCGAAGTACTCAGAAATGTTCAAAACAGAAGGTAACCCAGTATCAACCAACGTATCATCACGAGAATTCGAGAAGCAGCAATCGAATCCATTGCCATTGAGGGAAAAAACGTCTCATCATATTATTGGTTTAGACCTGAACCAATTCAAGTGTAATATCGAATAGTCAATCGGGAATTAAAAATGAAATGCAGAGAAAGCAAGGAGCACTGGCTGGAAGAGAAGTTCAGGGATATTGAGATTCTGAGTTGTATTACCAAGGCTCAGAAGTTCAAGCAGATCAAGGAGATTGCCAGCAAGCGGCCTCTCCCTCCAACCAAAATGCATCAAATCTGCTGATGGTCGCATCCTCTAAGAGCATCAAGATATCTCTGCTAGCCCGAAAGAGAATAATCTGATGACCAAGAACTCGAGGAGGTCATTCCGGAAACTGTAGAAACAGGTCAATCAGTTCTCAAATCAAAGGTGAAGTGGTCCCTACAGAGACTCAAAACAGGAAAAGCAGCTGCTTCAAATGCAGTTTGATCTCATTTGTCGACCGAGTCACAAAGAAAAAAAGATCTTAAACAGTTACAAATGGACCGCGAACTTATCATCACGATTCGAGAAAGACAGCTTCTTAGACATTCAATTCAGAAAGGTATACTAGGAGGTCTTGTTCTGGGTGGCAAAATTAGAGGGAAAGTTGCAAGAGTGGCAAAGGAAGACTTTCCTTGATAATTTTGAAGATTTCAAGGGGCCCAGCATGTGACCACCAATGTTGGCCGAAAAATGGTTTGCCGAACATTGCCTCGGTGATAGTTTTATTTATGAACATCATCGTTATCATGCACCATGAACATCAACTTCATCCATCAGTATTATCATAGTCACCATCATCATCAACATCCATCATCATTCGTAATTTTATCATTGTCACCACCATCATTATCATGCATTATCAATATTACCATCATATCCGTCATTTTCATGAAAATTACTTTCATTATCATCATCATAATTACTTAGTTACTAAATGTGAGTGGTTTCTTGACAAATACACCCACGCGCTGGTGATATAATGAATGAGAAATTTGAATAATGCACGATACGAAGCGAAGCGAAGCAGAGTGCATTTAGAACAATTTCGAGTTCATTGTCTTGCCAGTAAGTGGGTGTATTTGTAAAAAAACTAGGAACTGAAAGTAACTAACTTTTAATATGCAATCTGAGTTCACTGCATTGCACGGTGCGATACATAACTTAAAGAACTTGAAGCAAGAGTTTGAACAAACAAAAATCTTTAAATTAAATACATAATTATAATTGCATATTAAGTTCAAAAAGTATAAAATAGAGATCACAAAAAGCTGTACATGAAGGAAGATTAAAAGACTAGAACTTTTAAAATTTAATTCGAAGAAGATAATTTTCAGGAGCAAGTAGCGAAGCATTCGCTGAAATTTGTTGTCAAAACTGAAATTAAATTGTAAAAGAAATGGAGCAGATACCTTGTTTTAGAATTTATCAGCATGTCCTCTGGGAAGTAAGTTCAACGTTTTAATAAAACATTAGAAGAATTCAACCAATATTTGAAGTGTTTCCACACGTCGTTATCCCCGATTTAGTACCGACCAAAAATCGCCATCGTGAAATGATCTTTTCGAAAAGTCATGAATCTGCATATTTTCACTCCTAAGTATTCGCCACCATAAAACAAACCAATTTCAATAATTGTAAATCCGGTATTCAGTAAATCTGGCAAAGGGTTGAATTCCATTTTAAAAAATCAAACAGAAAAACTGATCCAACATGTCGCAAACTGTTTCACGAGAAACCCAAACTTCAAATTTGTCTAAAAGGCGGGAAAATTGCTGAACGTTCACCAAAAAGCCCTCCAAACTAAATAACTTGAGTGTATTTTCTTGTAAATGACAACTTTCGCTGGAGTAAAAGCTCAATAAAAATTATTTTGATTCATATATTCAGTGGTTTGAATTGATGAAGACTCGGTCGTGGTTAAATCAGGAAACATAGGTTAATGACAGATAAACTGAAATCACATGATCGATTTTGAGCAATTGCAGGCGCGGATTTTTTTACAGTGTACGAAGGTAGCTTATTAACCATCCATAATAGTCATTATTACCATCATGTCATTACCATTATCCATCATCATCATCATCATCATCAACGTTCTAGCCATCATCTTCGACATTATCGCTATCATCGTCATCATCATCACAATCGATCACCATTATTATCATCATTATCATCACCCATTCTATCAACATTATCCATCTCCATCATCTTTCACAATATTTTCACCTGCTGTTTTTAATCTCTGCCATTTCTTGTTCCAACTATAAATGACTAAAGTCAGCTCCTGTGACTTTCTTGCAAGACTTGGCATCTTCATCCATCATCTCTAATATCTATTTGTTTTTATCGATTTTCCCTCATTGTTGAACTGTCTTAAGCAATAAAAAGAAAAGTTCAGTCACTTCGGTACTGGATTTCCTGCCCTTTTGCAGGGGTTTCACCGGGCACCGGTTGTGAAGACAGCTTTGCCCGCCTCCTTTAGCGTCTCTGCAACTATAAATTTTTAATATTTTTTAAGGTTTTGCATAAACTTTGCCCGGGTGCCAAATCCAAATGCCCTCCTGCTCCAAACCTTAATGAAACTCCTGCTTTCGTGTGATATGGACAAAATATCTCAACATTGTTATAGCTCCACTACGCCAACCTGACTACGGGGAGTCAGGTTGGCGTAGTGGTCATCACTTGTGCTTCCCACCTCTAGGACCCGGGATTGACTCCCGGGGTCCGCATGTGGGCGGAGATTTTTCCATCTCTATCTGACTCCGAGGGTTTTTCTCCGGGTACTCTGGTTTTCCTCCCTCCTTGAGGCTGTGCTCCGAGGTCATGCATGGTCCGTATAGCGGCATTCAGGGGCGCCTATATATGCTTTCGGTCCGACCTCGTTGAGCTGCGCTGCCTCTATACTTTGAGGCGGTGATGAGCGCGAGTCTTTCTTTCTTTCTTTCTTTCTCATATACTGTAATTGCTGCTAAATACTAGCATATGCTGGGTTAATTATAATTCTTAAAGATCTACTGTCATTAGGCCAATATCGCACGGTAACAATAACAAGCACTTACAAAGATCCGTTTCATAATTTTTCTAAGTGACTGTATACTGTATATAATAGTTAAATCAACATATTTCACTCATTTTTTTCTTGGTCTAAACATATTGTAGGGCGGCTATACAGAACAGACCTAGCGGCTGGCTAAGCCACTGTATACCGATATATCAGTGATTCATGCCACAACTTCAAATTTCATTTAATATGAAAAATGCTGAGTAAGTGATAATTAACAATGCGAAAATAAAGATGTCATCAAGGAAATGTCAGCGATTGATCCAAAAGGGAAGAGTTGTTTTTGAGTACATGTTTTTGTAATCTTATTAATAAAGACTTTTTAAAGCAAGTACATAGAAAAATAAACGCTAAAAACTGTAACGTTTCGACCACTTCTTGTGGTCATTCTCAACAGTAAGTATGCAAATAACTTATACAAAAAAAGCAATCTGTAAACTTAACAAAATGTTAATGGTAATTATTCATAACATTTTGTTAAGTTTACAGATTGTTTCTCGTATAAGCTAATTGCATACTTACAGTGTTGAGAATGACCACAAGAAGTGGTCGAAACGTACAGTTTTTAGCGTTTATTTTTCTATGTACATGTTTTTGTAAGTTCAAACTTTTGAAAGAGCTAAACTTCCTATTCAGTAAAGAGAAACTTACAAAACCATTCGGCACAACGTCCGTTAAATCAGTTTGACTGATTGACTGTATGTTTGATTTGGCAACAAAATTTATTTTTGTGATATAGACTGCTGTGCTGCAAGTATGAAATGCCGTATGCATGGTTTCGGGGTTTGTGCAACAGCTTTTCTCTCCCCATTCCCCCATTTTTCTTTTTGCTTAGAAGGCCTGGTTACGGATGAAATCAACTCCAATCTGTGATGATCTATTGTCATTAAGCCACTGAATAAAACTCTCACAATTCCACTCGATCATCAAGCGCTTGCTCGAAGCAATTCTTGGAGTCTCATCAGCAATGAAAACCTTGTTGAAATTTTTGTTGTTGGCTACGTTTCTCTTTGCAACTGACGGCTTCTGTGGTATGTAAATGGTAGTAGCATGTTGTAAAATTGTAAAGCCTGAAGGCAAATTTAATAGGGCTACTGTTGAAAGTAACATAAATTGACTAAAAGGCTTCTAAGTTCTTTTTAATTTTCAATAGTTTTCCGAGCTTTTGCCGATCTACGGTATCGTCAGGGAACTATTGTTATGTTTGTAAAGATTTTAAGATGTTAGCTACTTGAATAAGGTCATTTTCTCAAGTGTGTGTAATGCTAGATGAGTAATTAACTAACAAGAACACCGCCTAACGTAAACACGCAGTTGGGCTTTTTTAATTTCTTAGTCGTATGATGAACGTATGAGGCTTAGTATTTGGGAATTCAGACTAAATTAATGTCGGAGATATAGGTTTATACTCATAGTAGTGGTCTTGTCACAATATATTATAAGATGTTGCCAGGATAATATAAAACTTGTCAAGGCAAACAAATCTACCAAGTATCAAATAGCAGAAAAAATCTTTCAATTTTTTTAATAAAACATTACAACGTGCTTTGAAATTAATTTCATGTAGAATAGTTTGGCCTTTGTTGTTTGTGTATATTTACTTTTTTATGACATATATAAAATTTTAAAACAAAAATTTTAAGTTTTGTGTATCCGATACCGTAAAAATATCACTTCTAAATTTTTTGCGATCACTCATCAGTCGTATTGAATGCAGTTATTTACCGAGTTTCTTCCAAAGGAAAGGCCTACCGAGCCGCAAGAACAGTGAAATAGTAAATGCAAAGAAAAACGTATTTTGTAATTGTGTATATTTATTTATAAAGTCTTGACATTTTGAGCCAGAAGGCAGAACTGCTTTCATGGGCTCCAAAAATTTGACAAATTAACAAACATAGAAAAGATTATCTTAGAGATCACTATGATGTCAAAAATCTTACTTCAAGGATTTTTCTTGACATCGTTCAAGGTAAAACCGGTTTCAAAGCAGCTACTAAGATCGAAGCAGTAAAGCTCTCCTGGCAAAAATTGTGTATTTCGATGAAATATCTTTGTATTGTTAACGAGTCTTTCTCACCTCACTCCAAACTTTAGGTTACTTTATGAAGAAATTCTAATTTCTGTTTTTAAAAAGAGTAAAAACGTTAACATAGAAATCATTCTCATGAATACTTCACTAGCTTGTTTAACAAAGTTTTAAAAGGATTATATTACAATGTCGTGAGATAAACATCTTAGCAGGGAAGATCTATACTATATCGCTGAGGTTACCGTACTGCAAGTCAGAGTAACCTGCCTCTCCCAAATATGTGTTTCTCGTTGGGACTCTTGTATTGCTTCTAGAACTTTAGAAAAAGCTTTCTTTCCCGCTTTTCTTTGGTGTTTTAATAGCAATAATCGAGGAGACTTGGCAGCACTGGATTTTTAAGGCTAAATAACGATAACTATTTGACCCCGAGGGCTTGCTACGTGTAGACAAGGTATATTCGGTGAAAACGCTGCCTAGGCCCATATTAGCAGCCTACAGCTCTCTTGTGATCACTTGGCTGCTTCTTTGATATTAGGGACTTCAAGCAATGAAGACGGTAACGGCGACGCCGACTGCACGTTGGAATGCATCAAGCTCTGTACCTGCACGGACTTATCGCGCGCTAGAATTAGAACGTGACAAGACCTTTTTAAGTTTTTTAGAGTTATCGGGACTACAATGACGTAATAACAAAAACGTTCTTATAGTACATGTTTAGCTTCATGGATAAACATTTAATATTGTTTTCCGCTCACAAAGTTTATGGTGAGGAAAACAAAACCGTAATGGGCCGCACAAAGAAGTAAAGAGCGAACCAGAAATGTGATTTTTCTGAGCAGTCGTCGCTGGCGTTCCCGTCCTTGTTGCTTAAAGTCTCCGTTCATTGAAGTTTGAAAACGCTCTGAAAAGCGCATACTGGGTTGGCTATTGAAATTACTGGATAAAAACTGCTCAAACATTAACTTTCCTTGAAATGTCAAAATCACAGCTCTTTGTTTAACATTTTGTTTGTGACACTCTAAAACAACATGACTTCTGAGCCGAACTTCCTATCAAAATTTGATAAACAGTGTGCCACATTTTGCAATTTTTCCTTGTTACAATTAACTCTAGATAAGTAATTTTAAAAATATTTAATCATTATTGTTTAATAAAGCATTATAGTAACATCTCTCTTCTACTGGCTTCTTCAAATCTGTTTGGCTTAACTATCGGAGCGAGTCTCTTTTCTTTAAAATATGATATAAGGTGATGTCATGGCAATGAACCTGTTTAACCAGAACGTGACTAGTTTCAAGAAAACAAAAAGAGTGCTTACGCATTCAGTTTTGGAAGAAGAATTTGAATATTGCTCGTGAGAGGTAGTCATGAATCTAGACAAGAATTTGAGCTCGTTTGAAATTCAAGTTGTAAGCCTGAACTGATCTGAAATCGTTAAGAGAGTTTAGCTCTTCAGAGTTGCATCGGAAAAGAATTAAAATTCCTGTTGGGGAATTAAACCAGTCTTGAGTTATTTTGAGTAGTTCGCCAATTTATATCACATGATACAAATGACGTCTTTCAGCGCCATGAGCAAGGGCTATTTGATTTGGCATGCATAGTGTAAACGGGGTACTAGCTCCACTTTCAACTTCTTTGATTTAATTTCTGTATTGGTTTTGTTGGCCTCTGTCCTGGCCTCGGCAAAGTCGGTGTGGCTAAACTTCGGCCAGCACAGAGGACCAACTTACTCCCACAATGACGGTAACAAAAAAAGGGAAAACTGATGGGCGCGTTTTACCATACAAATTGCAAACAATAGCCACAACACAAAGGATCACCGCGTGATCAAAGCAAAAAATCTAAACAAAAAATGACTTGCTACGTGACAATAGTATTATGAGCATTTATGCTTTTCACAATCTTGGATGTTGGAACGGTTTTGATACCTTTAAGCACCTCCACTTCGAAGTATTATTTAAGTTAAATGCTAACAGCTACTAAGCCCAATTTCGATTCTGAGCCGATGTTTCCATATTATACCGCAGGCTTGTTGGGAGAAAATATATTTCATACTGGCGAAGTGGCGCAGCCATGGAATCGAAAGTAGTCTATAAAAGTGGGCTTAACAGCTCAGAATCGAAATCAGTTTTGTTTTTGCGATTTTTGAACTTCATACGACGTACAAATATTATGGACAAAAACTGAGAGATTGAACAATAACTGTTTTCTTTCCGTAGTAACCACCGTACTTTAGCTCCTGCAAGTCATATTTACATTTTATTTTGTACTCAAAAATATCCACTTTTTTTCTAAATTTCTGAACAAAATTGTTAGACAGTGATAACCAGCTGCCCTGTTTCAAACTAAATTTTGACTTTAATGACGTCCAAAAGACTTCGAGCGGTAACAGAATCGGTTGGCGTGCGAACGAGTTTCAAAACAACACCAAGAGACCAGTTTACTCCGGTTACCATTGTTGCAGCGGAGGAAAATGACATTGAAGACTTTGTTAAAAAGCAAATTCAATGATCAAAACAAATCACTTAGCGTGAATCATATATAGATAATTATCAAATTTGAGTTTTTGATGTAGACGCAGGTTGAGAAAAATTCTTATTCGAGATTGATTTTGCTGGACAGCCGAGGTTTCCTTTAAGGTTTTATTTTTAGTTTATCGTGTACAAAGTGTTATTAGGTAAGCGTATTTCATAAATCGTTAAATCTCCTGTAGTGAGAGAATCTGTCGAGTCGATTTGTTGTTTAATGCGGCAGGCGGCACTTTTCGTCACTCTTTCCTTTCTTACAAATCTTTCTTCTTTCTTGAAAGGATTTTGTTTTCTATTATTCTCGTAATACGGGTTAAATCCAAGTTTTATGCATGAAATAATTGTCTAACAGATGGGGTGAGAGAATGAGTGAATTTAATTTGACGTCACTCAGCTGCTTTGTACAATCACTGAATAATAAGTGGTTTAAACTCTTTATTCTGGGTTCTCTTGATTGTTGAAAACTTGCAGCACACCAAAAAGTTTATTAAATGTACGTTGCATGGTTCACTCTATTTCCTGTGGTCACACAAACTTAAAAGTACCTGAGTGTTGTTCTGGTTGGGTATCGAACCGAAGCCTCTCGCAAAACAAGCTGGTACTTTCAGGAGCCCATAAGTAGGAGCGAGCAACTCCCATATTCTGGTGCCACGGTGTTTTCACGAACCGACATATTCTTAGTTCATAGTTCCAGCGAATTCAGACCAATCATATGCGTCCATACTTAATCATTGACGTCACCGGAAGTTTTTATTACCATCAAAGCGAAACCAAAATGGCGGACAGCAATGAGGATGAATTGTCTGATTCTTCCGGTAATTTAAGTGTCGTTTCAGCCGAAGATTTTGAAGTTGCTGGTAGTTCAGAAGATAGTGTAAGAGAGGTTAAGTTGGAAATCGAACATGCTAGTGCGGTTTCTCGTCCTTTGTCTTTCAGAGACCGGAACTTCACTTGAAATTTCCCGCGAATAGCGATCTAAAACTAAACCAGTCCGTAAAAACGCCGTGACATAGCCTAGTATCGGAGTTGCTCGCTGCTAATTATGGGATCCTAGTACTTTAGAAACTAGGCGGAGGTAATCTTTTAACCTTTTCGATATCGATATGAATCATTTTCATCCCGGTCTCTGTAGATAGTTTTTAACAAATTCAATTGTTTTTCTTACAGGGAACAGAAAGCTAAAAGGCGATCTATCTCGTGCAGCCATGAAAGCCGGAATGTGGTTAAGAGAGCAGATGGGTGAGAATGGTAGTTTCCCCTCGGGCCATGCGAGCGCGTGGGCCTTCCACAGTCTTCGACTTGTTGGTTATTCGGTTCCAAAAGTATCAAAATATGGAGCTGAACACTTAAAACAAAAAATCGAGGAGTCTGGATTAACTGCTCTTCCTAGAGGAAGACTAGCATTGTACATTTTAGGTTTAGTATCTTTGTGTGAAGATCCAAGAAATTTCAACAAACAAAACTTGGTTGCTGTTCTGAATAAAGACATCTCGAGCTATAGAAGCAACAGCTATGGCAACCACCTATATCAGCTGGCACTTGCTCACCTTGCTCTGTGTATTAGTGGCAAAAGGACAAATAAGGAAAACATCGATCTTTTAACTTACCTTTTGCAGCAATCAACTGATAGCATCGACGCTTTGTCACTTGGAACGATAGCTCTTGATTGTGTTAGGCGTGAAGCTGGAGCAAGTGCCAAGGAACCGCTTACGAAAATTATAAAAAGTACTGCAAACAAGATACTACGATTGCAGAAAAAGAAAAAAGGAAACTTAGGTAACGAAGTAACAATCTCTCTGGCAGTGCAGGTAAGCCGAAAGCCTTAAATACAAATCCGGCTTTTAGTAATAATAACAATAACAATACCAATACTACTACTACTACTACTACTACTACTACTACTACTACTACTACTACTACTACTACTACTACAACTACTACTACTA
>JAOBBB020087020.1:0-13544 GCA_025331005.2 Zoanthus gigantus
TCTGTGTGGGCATCAAAATCACTTTTAGATATAATTCGAATTACTTTCTTTTGTAATAGAAATATATTGTTTAGGTTTGAAGTGTACGTTGACCCCCAAACAGAAACACAATAAACAAGATAGGGGTAAACTAAGCTGTAATACAAAGTACATAAAGATGTAGAGGAAAGGCAAAAACTCGCTTTAAATATTACTCCAATGGACTTGGAAATTTTTCTAGCAACGATAGAAATATGAGGTTTCCAAGACAAAGTTTCATTTATTACAACGCCTAAAAACGTAATATCTTTAACCCGTTCAATAACACATTTATTAATGTTGATATTGAAATCAAATTTTTGCCTTTTCTGCCTTGGTTTGAAAAGTATGCATTTACATTTCTTAAAATTTATAGATAGCTTATTAGCTACACACCAGTTATTTAGCTTAGAGAGTTCTTCATTTACGGTTTTTTCAAGATAATCAATGTTATTATCAGAGAAAAAGATATTCGTGTCATCAGCGAAAAGAATAAAATCTAAAGCGTTCGATACATTGCACATATCGTTAACGTAAATTAAGAAAAGCAAAGGACCTAAGATGGAACCTTGGGGAACACCACATTTTATTACATGATATGATGACTTGTGGTCATTAAACTGTACAAACTGCTGTCTATTATTCAAATAATTGTAAAACCATTTGTAAGCAACCCCACGAACACCATAATGCTGCAATTTAGCCAAGCCGGAAAATGTCATGGTTTACCGTATCGAACAGTATTACAGAATATCTAAGAAGATTTCCAAAACACATCTTTAAGAAAAAAATTACAGTGATTCTATTTGAAATCCTTCGAGTTCAGGATACTTATGTTAACATACAGGACATTATTGATAACATTTCTAAGCAGAAGGAGAGGTAGTTGAAGTAGCAATAGAAGTAGTCTTAGAAGTATTTGTAGAAGTAGTCATTATTCATTGATTGATTTATATATCTTCTTAATTACTGTTTTATACATCTGTTGCAAGTAACATATTTCAGTATAATGTAATAAAGTTAGCGTCCACACACTGGCTGCCACGACTAGCTTTGCTATTTGCAGCCAGTGTAGATGTTTTCTCTCTGTAAGTTGTATAACAATAAAGATTGATTGATTGATTGATTGATTGGTTGATTGATTGATTGATTGATTGATTGATTGATTGATTGATTGTTCTTGTATCTTGCGTACAAACAAGGGTCAACGTTAGTATTGTTTTTGGTCCTTACCTTCAGGTTTCCACCTTTATCAACAACAGATTTGAAGTTGGTGTTTTCACCAGAGCTTGTGGTCTTAATGTAATATCTCAACACCCAGTTCTCTGCCTCCTCCCCTCCGTACCCTTGAGAGGAAATTCCTGTTATCACAGTCTCTTGCTCAAACGTAACCTAAAGAGATTAACCGGGTTTTTGGTAAACTACTCACCTACCCCTCCCTAGGTTAGGATTAGGGTTAAGATCAGGGCTAGAGTTAACCTTACCCCTTGGGAGGGGTGGGTGAGTTGTTTACCAGAAACTGGGATCGATCCGATTTTTTTCATCAAAGATTCATTACCTAAAAAACAAAACTTTTCGTGATGAAAGATTTAATTTATTGAAGTTAAATATTAATAATGCATGTTTAATATTGGATTTTTCATACAAAACATGAAGACAAAAGAATAAAATATGACATTGCGAGGAAGGATTTCGTGAAGATTCGATGAGACTTCTTAATGATTTTCTGTCTGCCCAAACTGATGACCCAAGATAGTAAGTGTCTAAACTAAAAGGATAAAAAAAAAAAATCCCGCATATAACTCTTTTCGGCAATTCTGTTGCAAACTAACAGCCCAGCTCATTTCCATTGTTTAACACACTTTTTCATGATATAAGAATCAATATTTAGTTGTCTTTTTTTAAATTTTCCGAACGTGATGAAATAACTACCCCACCCATCACAAATAGACAGTGATCTTATTATTAAGTGAAGAAGATAAGTTAATGATATGGTAACTTTTCGAAAATCAGCTTAATTTTTAAAAGAGCAGATGCATGTGGCAGATAGTGTTGGTAGAACGCACGCAATTTGTTTTAAAATTAACTTTATGTAGTTTATTTGATAAACTGTATTTTAAAAGTTCAAAGAAACCTTTGTCTTATAACCCAACTACAGGTAAAAATTGAGAACAGGTGTGTTTTCAGGTATAAGAGATTTCGTATAACTTTTTTCACATTTTAAAGTTCTTATAACGTTTTATAAAACATATAAAGATGTTTTTTATAGTTTTGCAACAGAAGTAAGTGTTAACTGTTAATATTTGTGTGCCAGAACTGAGAAGTCATTTACGACAGACCGATGGCACACAACTGCACGAGCAACTGCTTTACGACTTCTATTCTACTAGACCTAGAGACTAACGAGTGTTGAAAATATAGCTTATATTTTTATATACTTTGTGCTTTTTTTGCGAGCATTTTTGCACATTGCAGGAGCAACTTTTCAATTGAGCAATTTTTGAGCAACTCTTGAGTATTTTTAGAGCAACCTTTCAGAATTTCCGTAGCACAGTCAGTAGAAGCCTAATCTTGATTTGAGGAGCCAACCTTGTTTTCTAGTGTATAACAGCTCATTCCTATCCTAAAGCTGTGTATTTCCTAAAACAGCTTCTTTCTGCTATTTTTTCTACAATTGCATGTGTAACCATGGCTAAAAACATCAAATAAAATTATCTTAATACCTTAATCCACGCATGGCGCTCTCTAACATGAACTGCTCGGAAACCCTGCGGAAAAACTGTGCGGTTCAGTCGTGCGTACTTTGAATCAAATATGTAACCATCTTCTTCGAATGCATCCATTGATTCCAACTGATTATCTTTAATTTTACCGCTTTTCATTCCAAGGGAGTGGTTGCAATTTGCTACAAGAAAAAAAAAAAGCAGCATCAAGACTAAAATGCACGAAATGATACGAAACATTTTATCCTTGTCGAAGTAAATGCTTTGGAAGGTGGGAAATCTTACACCTGCGCAAATGCCTCTCATCCGAAAGGCCCGAGATAAACTCCTAATTTTATTCAAAAGCTCCTTTTGGAAGGAAATTGCAATTGTATAAAAGAAGCCTTGTATATAGATGAAGATTTCATGTCCCAACCTCCAAGGATGAACTTACATAAATTTTGACGGAAAAGTGTGAAGTTGTTTACGAAACTGAGACATGGATTCCTCGTTTTCGTCAAAAAAACATTTTTGCAACCATTAAATGTGAAGCCACGTAAATAAACGATACGGGAAGTAAATACTAACGCAAAACACGGTTTGAGAAAAAGTTCAACTAAAAAGCAAAACTTGGTTGAACCCTTGATAACAAGATTCACTTCCCATGCTGCTGACTACTGCAAAGTTTGTTGCTTGAACAATAATCTTTTTTATGTTTTCAATGGTTAGAAAAATAGTTTTTCGACGAAAACGAGGAATCCATACCTCAGTTTGGTAAACAACCTCACTCTTTTTTATAAAAAAATCTTTTTTTTTTTTTTTTGATGAGGCCGAATATTTCTTAATGTTGTCAGGTTTTAAGCCTCAAATGTTCTTAAACAAAATAAGAAATATTGGATGAAAATTTTCATATTCGGTATGTTTGTGAAACATCCAAAGAACTTGAGAACAATCCAGTACAATGTTCTTGAATTTTGAGAAGTTTAGGTCGGCCCCACGCGTTCTATATAAAGGTTATATAAAGAACTATTTTTATAAAGAAAGTGTGGTGGAACACTTCCCTATAATACCATTTTGATTATTCGACTAATACTAATAACAGCTTTCTAAAACAAAGGACTTCATTGTATCTTAGGGAATCATTTTTACCAAATCAAACATGGGTTTCCCTTTAAAGATCGTGATCAATACTTAGCCCTCATTTTAAAAGTTCTACAACCCCCCATTCTTTCATTCAATAGTATAAGTTTTTAGACACTAGTTTCGTTTATTTTTCTTCCGCCCACCAACTCCTAAAAGCTTTTCAGTCATAGTAATCAGTTTTAGAAAGTCAGATAATAAATATATATCCTATTCACCGGAACATTTTCAATAAAGAGCAATTGCTAAAACCCAAAAGAGTAAATTTATGAATTATGCAGATGATTTATTAATAATTTTAGTGCTTTATTAGTTTTTTTATAAACCTAATTTATTATAATATGTATGTCTATCTTTCACTCGTTTCATACTGAAAGTGCAATTGTCGTTGTACAAGGGAAAAAAGAGGAGGTATGCCGAATTTTAAAAAATTGGTTTGTCATGCATATATGTCGGTTTGCCATATACTTGTAAAACATGGCACACGTTCTCCAATATGAGGTAAACTAGATTCTTTCATTGACCTCATCATTTTTAAAATCAAGTGAGCATCAAGTAAGTGTTCTTACGGGAAAACTATTAGGTTATACTCATCCGTTATAAAAAAAAACATTGAAAGCAGAGTGGAACATCAATTGTTGAATTCCAAAAGCCTCCATGCATTACTTTGGTTGAACAAAGCTTGACCATGGATTAGATGAAAAAAAACAAATTTCTTTATTAAGACGACGCTATTTTTAGTGTAACTATGAAATAAAGTAATAACGTCATTCATGTATGTTAAAAAATTTTGTGTTTTATAGTGATAATAACTGATCATTTTAGTATAAATCACAAATCTTTAATGACAACTCCTCGAAACTGGCTTTCCAGTGTCATTTTACATGCAAATACAGGGTCAGCCTTCTTGGGGTCCTAGATAGTCTGCAACGGCGGCTCACATATATTTTTGATACATTAATAAATGCTATCGATGTATTAAGCAGTATATAGACAAACCACAAGTGCGTGGGTTATACTAATTCCCAAGATAGAATATCGAGAGAATGGGCCTACGGTTTAATTAGCGTCCTTATCCGTGAAGACTCGAAGGTCTAACCATTTGCAGATATCAGAACAAAGGCAGCACCTTCTCCTCAAACATTTTAAGAGCCAGAATGTTGGTCCGGCCGGAATCGAAGCCGAACCTTCTAAACGATAGACTAACTCCTTATCAACTAGGCTAACGGCAGGCAGTATTTATAGTTATCTTCATAAAGCGATTTATACCTCCTATCGGAAACTTTATTTTTGTCAAGTAAGAACAATATTTCCGTGTTTGGTAAACTGTTTGTCTTTTTTTTTCTTTCATCCATAGCTTCATATTTACATCAAATCCTACTTTTTTTGTAGTTATATGAATAGATAATCTTGAACGAACGGAGATATGAGTTTTGTGCTTTAATTGAAAACCTCTAAACTCATTCTGTACTCTCACTTGTGTAAGATCTTTTTATCAATTGAAAAAACAATTTGTATCCCGCTGTTTTGTGTCAATTTTACTTACTTCCAGACGATGACCGTAAGCCTCTTGTTCTCGCAGCCCTAGTCAAAGACACCATGGCGAGCTTTGCGGCCAGAATTAGTGCCACAGTAATCTGAAATTTCTTCATTTTGAGAACAGTAGATCTACCAGTTGGTGGATCTGTGAATTGAGAGAAGAAAAGACGAAACGTTGGTAGAGTCTGCAGGCAAACATCTGATGTTGCTTGCAGAAGGATTTTGAAGTATTTCAACCTAAGTAAAATTAACAATTTTATATCTTCTCCGACGATTAAACATTTGCTGTCAAGAACCAATTGTTTTCAGCGATTTATCATTTAAAAACTACTTAAAGGTTCTTCACAACGCCGGAGGTTACTATTTTTGAAATAGCAGCTTATGCAAATTTTAAAAACACTGTAAAACAGAATTTAAGATTTTTGGACTGTCTTATCCTAAAAATCCATAACTTTATCGGTGATCTTGTGAAGGATTACTTAAATTATAACATCAACAAACATGCATTTGGAAAAAAGCTCCTTGTGTTATTACTTTTAAGGTTCTAGTTAGATTCTAGATTCTAGTTAGGCAGAAGTTGAATATTGCTGCGTCCGGAATTGTACTAATTTTGGAAATGATTTCAATTGTTGTTTTTGCTACTGGCTGGTTTGATTTCTTTAATAAAACTGAACACAACAAAACGAAAATAATCAGACCACTTGTTATCTGTAGGATTAAGAATTTAATTGTTTCGTTTTCGTGAGCATAATTTTTTTTATCTTTAAAGCATTAAAGAACAAGTAAACAGGCTTGCAGTCAAATGTGAACCATTGGCATTGCCCGCGTTCAATACACAACTACTAAAACTTCCTTCTTTCTAGAACAATCTATTTTAAAATTCTATGGTAACAACAACTTCGAAAGAAACTTCGTTTTTCCTAATTCTTATTTGTTTCGTGTAAACTTGCGTATTTCTAAAAGGTTAAAGTAATTAATTTGAACTATCACGACTGACGGAAAGTCTTTTGTCATTTGACTCATTCATCACAAGCAAAATGACAAGAGTATTTTTCTAAAGCTAAATTGAATCAAATCCAAAAATTATTCTGATTTATTTGAGACTAATCAAATATAGCCGTTGTCCTACAAAATAATGATTATCAATTAATTTCTTTGTCTGATTACATTCTAAATTTAGTTTTTTATCACGACTGTAACAAGCCACGTAAACAAACATTTTCACTGAACCTTCGACCAATGCACGACTTTGGCAAGTAAATGACACAACAGTCAGTCTTTGAAGTCAATAAAAAGTGATTAAATAATCATCGTAGAAAATACCAACTCAAAGAGAAAGGGATTCAGTACAGGATTTTTAGATTTAGAACGGCTTGTAAAGTGTTTCAATCAAATACAGCGAGCCCAAATTCCACAAGAAAATATAAGAATGAAAGACTTAAAAACATCCTCATCAAGAGAGCGCGTTTTATGCTTTTTGGAAAGAAAAGAGAATAGAGGCATTGGCAGTGTAGCTGTGGCTGCAAAACTGTTTCTGCACCCTTTTTTTTACTAAGTACAAAGTTAATAAGAAGAGTGAGGCTAAAATCGCCTGAAAAATAAAAACAAATTAAAAACAGTCCAAGGCTGATATAAAAACTTAAAAAAAGAGAAAGCTTTAATAACAAAAATGAAACGCAGCAATCAATCGCACTCACTTATTTGAATACAAATAAACTCCCAATGTAGCAAATTCTGCGTTGTCGTATCTCCCTCAAAATTTGTACTCTGTCGCGACATTTGTTAAAATTACAGACATAATGATTAATGCATGCCAAAAATATTCTATCGTTTAAAAATAAACGCAAATTCTTTTGAAAATATATGGCCGAGTTAAGAATAAAATAAGAACAGTTTGAGCGCCATATTGCTAAAAATAAATAAAAAATTGAGTCTGGGCATGATTTTAATGATTTTTAATGAAAAAAAACTGAGTGTATCTGTAAAACTTACCTTTAAATAGTATTTGAACAAGGAGTTTCCATTTTCACAACTGGAACTGTTGGGAAAAAAATAAAATCAAAAAAGGTATACAACTATTTCCGTTACTCTGTATGCTCCGCAGTTTATAATCTCGCACGTACGCACAAACAAAATATGAAAACACCACCAAACGAAAAGTCGTTTCTTGGACAACAAAAATAAAGGATATTTATTTAAATTTTAATTTGCCAAACTTTGGTTGTGATTATAAAGTCAGTAAGCATTAACTGACATACAGCATCAGATTACCTAATTGAATGAGGAGTCTCAAGCTTTAAGGCTTTTCTGAAATAAGTTAGTTAATGGGAACTTTTAATTTTATCAGTGAGAACTAGAAGATTTTTTTCCATTTTATCAGTTCATAAGATACGAAAAAACATAGAATTGACACGAGTATCAAGGATATGGTAACAAAACAGGGAAACGTAAGAGTTCTAATCAAATTCTAGCTCATTCTCCGTATTTTAAACTAAAGCTATTAATAAACTCTTTTAATTATACTATTATTAATTAAACATGAAGTTAAAATGGAGAATCGTAAAGATGGGATATTAGAAGTGATCTTTATTTGAGCTCATTTAGACAAATACGTAAATATGCTCTGAACCCTTATCCTCTCAGGTTCAGAATAAATTAGGGGGCCAAATTAAGTGGGGGAGCTTCAAGCATTTTGAAAAATTAGTAAACGGGGCGAAGGAAATGGAAAAATTGATAAACGATGTTTCCAAGAGCTTACCCAAAACTTAATAAGGGAATAAAATATAAAAGAGAGAAGACGAAACGAAATTAGGGTTATTCATAAGCTTTTAACACTCAAGTTATAATTCCCTGTGAAATTCGAGAAATTTACATATTACTTCATGAGCTGAAGAAGCTAATGGTTTGTTTTGAAAACATTCATCACCGGAACAAGAAAAATACACCTTTATATCAAAACCGCCGTTTGTCGGGACATTATAACTATCTGAAATCTACTTCATTGTTTTTCATATGAACATGCACGGATAGTGAAATAAGATAACAATGTCTTTGTCTCGTATCATAACCTAGCGAACAGGGGCAAGGAAACTTTAACTCCCTTTGTCTGCAGGAAAACTTTGTGCAGTTGGCAAATTTTGCCAAAAAATTTTGTATACCGGTTCTTTTTAGTTGTTGATTACCTCTTTATGATGTTCGAAAGATACGAAAGAAGTTGTTAATGAGAAGATGAATAAAAATTAGTTTTCAAAACTGTTGCTTTTTTTAAAGTTGGCATAATAGTATTCTTTAAATCTAAATCTAGGTTAGATTGGATAGAAACAAATGTTATGATATATTGAGTAGAACCGGGCCTGTTATAAAGCTCTTTCTTTCCTTCTCAATACCTTATTATAAGTGTATGAAATACGGATGAAATACGGATGGTAATGTATGTGTTTGAGAATATACCTATCTATATATCCTATAAGTGTGTTAAACACACAATGACAAAAAGTTAGTTATGCATTCTCTGAGATGTAATGAAAGTACGTACGAAGGGTAATTTTTTTTCTTATGCTAAATACACTCAGGATCTCAAGTTTCAAGTAGAAGGTTATACGTCTGAATTTTCCTAAAGTAGCTAGAGTTTTTAAATTGCGTTTTCTCAAGATGCAAATGTTTTTAAAAATTCAGATATGTAAAACTTACGGTTCTCTGACTGCAGATGAAGCGAAGCATGCAAATCGGAGAAAGACGGAAATGGAAGTTACTAGGACAGGTTCGAAAGTTGGGAATTGTTTTTATCTCGCACCACTGCAGGTCTTTGCGTGAGATATCGATGTTTACATAACTAGTTCTAATGACGAATTTTTCGAAAACAACAGGGCGCACAGAAAAATGATAGGGTGCTGTGCCCTGTCGTTTTGGCCTAGCTAGAACACTGGGTTAGCTCCCAGCTGATACTGATACTGATGTACCAACCCCAGAAAGATGGAAAACTGAGTTAGCTTAGGCAGAAAAGAAGGTCGCACAAACGTTCAATCTCAGCAGAGCCGGGAATCAAACTGGTAACCTTGTGGTTGGAAGACAAAGATATTACCAACTGCTCCAATCACGCCCGACCTAAGTATGCTAAGTAGTACATGCCCATTAAAATTGAGTTTTTAATTTAAATTTCTTTTTGAGAAATAGTTTAAATTGAAAATAACTTTTTGCCTTTTAATAGCACTGAGCAACGTTAATATAAAGGACTTTTAGCAAAAACAACTGGGTCTTCTGGATAGTTTAAAACAAATTTTAGATCCCCAAACTTTGCCGAGATGAACGGAAGATGAATTTTCTGAAAATTGTGTCAAACTTCACGGCCGCCATAATTAGTAAAGGCATTTCCCAAAAATAAAAATAGCCATAACTGCAAAAACATTTGACCTCAACTTCAGACTTAATCATCCGGTTGTAAAAGTTACATTTACTGACAAAATAAAGAAATTCTGAGAATGAAGAGGTAGGTCATGTGTTGATACAGAATGACCATGAAGTGGAAAACAGACAGGCGCAAGCCACGTGACATGTAGCGGTGAACGCAAAAAGACGAAAAAGAAATTTAAGATCTTCTATTGGAAATTCCGGACAAAAGGAAAGCATATAGTACTGAAAATCTAAAATCCAAGTTTTAATATTGCGAAATGTAATTTGACGAAATGTAATTTAAATTACCTAATACTTAATGTTATGCAAGAACAAAATCTGCTCTCATTTTATTATATACGTGCACCAGTAGAACTTTCACTCAACGTACCTCAAGAACTGACAGCTGGCAATTCTTCTTAAATTCAACATCTTGATAATTATAGAATGAAAATACAAAAAAAAACTGCTGTAAAATTACTACTTTGACGACAAACAACACCTTCCCCTCCGACTGACACAAGAACGTCCGATTTTGAGTCATTTACTCTTTTACCATATTTGGGAAAGTACTTCGGGGGTGTGATCTAGGTTTGACCAATAGAAATTTAGTAACGTCATTAAGCAAAAGAGTCTGCGAGCCCCTTATTTATTAGTTCCGTTTGAGAGACCCTCTGAAAAAACCGCGCCAACAGTCTCGATTGTCAGCAGTAAAGCAAGATGGCGGACGACGAAGTGGATGTGGAAGATGAGGATTTTTATGCAGTTTTAAACTGTCGGAAAGATGTAAGTTCATAGTTAGAAAAGCCAAAGGCTTGATTCCTCTTGCAAAATGATTTTGGCCAAAAATATGTTGTTTGTTTTTTTACAGGCAAGTGAAGACGAGCTTAAAGTGGCCCATCGTCGTATGTGTGTATTATATCATCCGGACAAGCATAATGACAAGGAGAAAAAGCGGGTAAAAATTTTTAAATTTTGTGAGTTAGTATTCTCCAAAACTTAGAAATTCGTTATTCCAACAGTTTGTTGTGATATCGCAACGTATTCTTTGACTATACTGTAACTAATTTTACAGGAGATATCTCAATCTGCACTATGTTCAGAAGAGCAAGTTTATCTTCAGCGCGTGCACAATTATCTTTTTACGTTTTGAATGGGATAATTTCCGTATGGCGCATACTTATTTATGCATGCAGTTTTGTATAGAAGTTTAGGGTCTGGGTAAGGGTTAGTTCGCATGATTAAATAATAGTATACGCCAATACGGAAATTTTACCGCCAAAAACTTTCTTTTTTAAAAAAATTAAGATTAACGCAGAAATTCGACGTTTCGCAGTCTTCATGACCGCATTTTCAAGAATGATTTATTTATTAATGACAATTCTTAAATACCATAAAGTTGAACTGATTTGAATATGAACAAAGGCTAGCTGATTACAAAACTAAAATCTCAAACAAAGACCTTGGCTCTTAGTGAATCATTTGGGATAATTTGCGTACTGGGGTGTACTTATTTATGCATGCAGTTTCATCGTGTATTTTACTATAGAAGTTAGGGTCTGGGTAAGGTTTTGTTTGTATGACTTAACAATAGTACACCCCAATACGGAAATTTTACCCTTTCTGCTAGTATACTTAAGTACAGTAAAGTTGTTTTTTAGATCAGTGTTCTTGATATTATACACTCTCTTCATGTGTCGTCCAACGGCAGAGGATTCTAGCTTATGTTCTTTGATACGCTGGTGTAGATGATGAGTTGAATATCTGATATAATTATAATGTGTATCACACAGATCACATTTGAAATTATTTGATGATAACTTTGCAGACTTTTGCTGCAAAGTTGGTACTTTGATTAACACTTTGAGTGAAGTAAGTTGCAACAATCACAAGCAAGTTTCAAGATTTATTTTATTTGATGTGTACAATTGCGAATTTTGTATCTTCCATGGCTTACCGTATTTACTGTATGTGTATGTAAGACGCAGTTGTATATACAAGATGCACTTGGAATTATGAGGTCATTTTCACAATAAAAATCAATTTCAAAAGATTTTCAATTTGCATTGTGTGCTATAGAACTTCAAAAAAGAAATATATTAAAAAAAACAGATTCACAGTAAGTGGACAATGACAGTAAAAACAACAAAAGTTTCTCTATAATTGGTTTGTTTACAGGAACTATTTTATGATTTATTATGTGCACATTAAAACCAGTTTTGTTGGTGATCAGGAAGCTCGCAAGACTCAAAAAATTAAGAAGTTTTCAGATCAATATCTGATGCAGTGGCAAATCACTTGAAGTTTTAATTAACAACTGCTACTTCGCCTTCAGGAAGATGAGATTGATGGCACCGAGTTCATGCACACTGCAGAAACTGTACCACTTTACAGTTTACATTGCTTTTAGTCATTTAATAATTTCGATGTCACTTCTCAGTCACAACTTTGAATCTTCCATAGTATATTTTCTGGATTGTTGGCTTCAACATAATAACAAAGTGAAACTACTATAAAAATTCTTGGTCCTATCTATTCTGCTATAAACCTCTTGTAGAAGCAACATTTTTTCACATGTGTCTCAAATGCATGAGTTAATGCTTGCCTGTGATGGTTATTAAGAGTTCTTTTGAATTTCTCACACACAAACTTTCCAGGCTTCTCAAAACTTGTGATTTTAAAAAAAAAAGCCAAAAAATATGAAAGGGTCTAAGACTAGCCTCCGAAAAACAGAAGCTAAACTTTGATTGGTTAGTTTTGGGAATGGAATGTTCTGCTCAGCCAGCAGACATTTGTGGTGGAAGGACTGGAAGAGAGGCTACATGTTGTCCAGATGATGTATTGAATGGTGATTGTTTCTTGTTCTTTTTTGTGATGTTTTGGGCAGTGAATTACTGTGAAATTGCATTATAAAGCACTACAAAGACAACTGTCACAAGGTTGTACCATTTTTATTGACTCTTGTTATGTTATTTGTAAGAACTATGCAGAAATGTGCAAGTTATGCAATCGGATTTGATTATTGATCGATTGTGCTGGATTGAACAATATCAGAGGCGCTGTTTATAGCGTGGTTGGTTAGAGCACTACACCTGTGTTGCGGAGGCCATGACTCAAATCCTGAATAATCTTGCAAGGTTTTGTCAGGTTTCTTAATTTTAGCATTTGCTTAAAATTTTAAAGACAAGAAATTTAATGTTAATCCAAAATGGACTTAGGGGATGTTTCATGGGTTTGGGATTAGCATTAAGAAAAAAATGAGAAAAAACAAATGAAATGGTAAAAAAAAATCAGTAACTGATGTTTGAACAAGAAGTGCATTAATTAAAGCAATGGTTACCAAATGAATATAATTCACTATCACTATTGTGTTAGTTGACTTTTACAAGTGCAGATATAATATTTTATAGTATACACGGCATTACATGCACATGTTTATCTCCCGAATGCAAACTAACGCATTGCGTCAAAACATGCAACCTAACCAAACAACACCAAACAAAACAACACCAAATGTCCAGCTGCCATTTCTAAAACCTACAGACTGTGTTTAAATTGTATTTTTCTGGGCTATTCAACTGTGTTCAAGCAGCCATTTTATTCTTAACAGACAGTCACTGAAGACATTTATCAGGCTGCAAGTTGTTCTATACTGTATTTAAAATGAAAATATAGGATTGCAGCCTTCTCAAAATGAGCCGGCAGCCGGCTCAACGAGCCGCCTCCTCTGGGAATTTGACCGTCTCCACTGTTATA
>JAOBBB020087105.1:0-13543 GCA_025331005.2 Zoanthus gigantus
GATGCGGAAATTTTCTTTGGTTTTTCGAATTCTGAGTTCATAAATGACAATACTTTTAGTCTAAAAAAAAAAGCGATATAGGGACTTTAAGGAACCTCGTTGGGTACAACACATAATGAACACAATTCCAATTTGAATAGACCATTTCACAGTTCCTGAAAGGTAACCAAGCCTTTACATGAAACTGAGGCGAAGGTTAACCTGGCACAGTTAAAGAAGTGGAAATAATTATCATAAGAAAGAAACTTATTAGCATTTCTATTATTTTTTTTGATCTAGTCAACAGATCAACGTTCTGACAATTGAAGTTTGTGATTTTTCCTGTGTGAAAAAACTTTAAGTTTATTGCGCCTGTAGCTATGTTTTGATTTTGAGACGAAAATTCTCTTATAAAATTAAAAGTTAATAGAACTTAAAAAAGAGCTGACAGAGACTGACTTCTTTGTGTCGTAGGAGATACCTCATCTTGTAAAAGGTTAACGAGAAACAAATTTAAATCTGAGCAGAAGTTCGCTTTCCGTGTATTCAATAAGTGAGTTCACACATCTTTTGTCGTCTTTGACTTTGTGTGTAAACACAGTTTATGTTATTGATGGATAAAAGTTATTCTATCTACTTATCTGCGGATAATTTTATCCAGAGGATAATTCCTTTTAAACTTTCGTGCAACAAAATTACGTACCTAACCCTAACCCTGGTATCTTCGAAACAGTTGACAATAAGCTTAACAAAATAATGTCGAAGACTCGTCCGAGCCTTTTCTAAAAAAATCTTTTGGTACTTAAAAGTAGTTTATAATGTACATTGCAAAATCAAGTTATGTTATTTATCTGTTCATACGATATTGAAATTGTTATCAATTTATATTGGTCACTTGTTTTGAATTGTTCTGAAAAAGGGTCTTTGAACATGGTTTATCAGCATGTTTGACATTTGTTTTTAGATATGGCTTGGAGTGCTTATTTAGGTTCTACAGTTATGGTTTGGAGAAGAGATTTCGATTAGAAGTTTACAAGGATTTCCAAGTTGAAACCATGAAGGATCATGATGGCGGTAAGTGTAGCAGTTGAGTCTCCCTCTGCTGAATGAAACAAACAACTAGCTATTGTGTATGTTTAAATTCCTACATGTCTTTTTCCCCCATACGTATCATACTTGTTTGTCTCCCGCGACCCAGGATCTAATCTTTGTAATATAGAAAATAAGATTTCTCTTCCAAAACTTCAAACAGAATGATAGAAACGTAGGTTTTGGATACAGTGGGGCTAAGCTTTAGAACACTATCCCATCCTTAATTTAACATGGCTAAAGTTATCTAAAATCGACTCAATATCTGTTTTTATTCAGAGTTGCTAAAACGAAAATACTGTAAAAAGGTAAGAAAACATGTGCTTTTTACAAATGAATGAGACCTCTAAGCGGATTTCGTCCTTGAGGTCCATAAAAGAGAATTGGTCTTATCGAGCAATTTTTTTGCGGGCTCTTGAAGCTAGTAAAGGTATCCAAACTTCAGAATTTGAACAAACAGGAAAGGCTTTCCACACTAAACCAAATGCATCGGATGCATTGAGTGAAGAGTAAATTGAATTATTGTATGAAAAGCGACTCCTTTGACTTCTTGTCTCCCAAATCACTCTTCCATACAATGTTTTTATTGGGTATGCATTGTTGTAAGGAGAATGAATGTTTGATGTTTTGAAAACGGCATACAAAGTCCCTACAAGATGATGTCAGGTGAAATTTTCCAAAAATGTACTCTCAAATCCTTGGAGCGACAACGATCCTGTTGCCTATAAATTCGATGCCAAGAAAAGGTCGGTTGAGGGAAGTTGATATAATGTATTATTATATGGCCGACTAATTTCATGCGCTCTTATTGGTCAGTTTGTGGTTCGTAACTTACGGTACGGACCCGGGTATGGACCTCTCACTTTTGTTTGTTTTGATTTTGAAAGAAGCATCAAATCTGAAAAAAACTTCACACTATCACATGAATAATCGTTTAAAAGCGGGTCAAGGAAAAATTTCAGAAAACAATGATGAAAAAGCTTATGACATGTGCGCCAAAAATGCCAATCTTCTAAATTATGCATGTTTGAAATCATTACCAACTAAACGGCAAAGTAAACGACGAAGAAGTAGATTCAAAACTAATTTTTCTTCAAGTCAGTAAATCGACAAGTTCATTCAACGAATATCTGAAAAGCACACAACCGCAAAGTCCTAAATTGATTGAAAAAACTTACATTCTTGGGCAACAAGAAAACAAGCAGTGATGTTGATGTTGACAACCTACCTAGCTGGGAACTTAGCAAATTTCCCTGTCTCTTACTCACAACATCGTTAATAAGATGGCGACAAAGCAAGACGAATCTAACACGTTGAGAGTAGTTTTCAGAAAAGGACCAACGATTTATGGAATAAAACAAACTTGTGTTCATTATCCAAACTAATTGCTGAAAACCTTTACATTTTAACCGTGTATTAGTCAATGGCAGCTTCACATCAAGACACATTCAATCGAGCAGCCATGGCATGAATGAACCACAAAGCCGCTCAGTAATTGTTCAATGGCGAACCTCCAGTTAAATGTCTGGTGCTTGTAGTAATACGAGAATTCTGTTCGAGGAATGTTTATGAGTCAAAACCTTCCATTGTTTGCTGGAGAGTTGTTTAATTTATGAATATTTGTACTTGTGTTACATGTCAAAGCACCGAACCTTCATTCTACCAATCTGTGGTGGTATGTGGATTGCTACGCGCTTGGGCCATAAGAATGGAAAAAACTCGGGTCCGTAACGTACAGTGCGGACCTCGCACTCGGTTGATAAGAGGTGTTTATTTATTTACTGGTAAACAACCATTTCAAACACAATAAACAAACGGTAGTTAACACAGTTGTCAAGTTGAAATAAAAATTTAATTGGGAATTAAGAGTGTTCCCTCGGCTACTAATCTAAATTACTTGCGGAGGATATCTTATTTTTAAATTACACTATAAAACCAGAAAAGATTTTATTTGTTTTCTTAATTCAGCAATAAATAAATAGCATCTCGGATCACATCAACTTAAATGTGGTAATATTTTTCTTCTAAGGTAATCTTTATGGCCTGGAAAAGTTTTGGGCGTTCCTGAAATATCAGAAAGTAAGTGAATACAGATTTTATGGTACATTCAGCTCAATTCTGTTCTTGTATCATAAATTTGAAAACTGGTTTCAATAATCGTTGGCCCCCAAGAACTCGGCATTTTAGGCAAGTCAACCGTTCGCATAGCATTGGCTCGTAAAAACCATACTAATAAGTTGATTACTGTATTTTTAATACTTTTACTGTGGAATTGGGCGGACATGATTGGTTCTTTTTAGCTGAACGTCATTTCCTGTTTACATTAAGGTCAAGAACAAGATTGACGTCGATCCTGATCTACAGAAACGTCTCGACAAGTACAAAACAATTGAAGACTTCAGAAATGATGTGAGTGAATTCAAAGAAAAGAATTTACACTAGTATTATTAATATTCTAGTCTTACTCATTTTATCGTTGTTGATAGCCAGTCTAAGTCTTTAAACTAACCTAATTTTTCTTGCAAAAAATCGTCTAGTTTGACGGAGTGCAAGTAACAGGTAAATAAATAAGTAAATAATGGCTCGTGGGGCGTTGCTTATCTTTGGTTTCGGTAGTGTTAATTTAGATGAAAGTCTTTGACTTTTGTTGGAGAGAACGCTAATCCATTGCAGGTTAGTTCCCAGCAGCCGCTGGTAATCTATTTATCGACCTCTTAAGGATGGTAAACTGAGAGTCAGCTCTGAAAGAAAAGGTCACAAATATTATAATCTTGCAGAACTGGCACCTGGGACCTTGCAGTTGGAAAGCAGACTATGTCAACCATGCTGCCATTGGTTGATAATAGAAATTACTTAATTTTACTTTAAAATGTTAATTTAATCTTTTAGTCATTTTCATTATTGAAACAAAACACATGTATTTATGATTTTTTCAAAAGCCATGTCGATCTGGCATTTTAAAATACATCAAGACGAAAACAAGTTCAAGAAAGGAAAACATCGTTCGGAAATCCAAGTTTTGAATTAAAAACAAGTCTGATCTTCAAGTTAAACAATATTTCAACTTTAATTCAAGTCATAATCATGTTAAGGCAGTTTACAAGCGCAATGACTTGAATTAAAGTTGAAGTATTGTTCAATCTGAAGATCAGACTCGTTTTTTATCCAAAACTTGGATTTCCGAACGATTTTCCTTTCTTGGGCTTATTTTCGTCTTGATGTATTTATGATTGTTTTACACTTCTTAACGTCTTTATCATACGTGCGCAAGTCTTTAAAGGGTTGCAGAAGTTCATATTTTTTTGTGCTTTGTAAAATATTGTTCTCCAATTAATATTAGCACAGTATTTTTAGTACTGTTCTTGCGATGTAATGGTAGTTTTACAAATAATCGAAATAGTTGTGCGTTTTGATATGGCTTATTACTGTATATGATTCTGAGAAACTCCTTGGAGGAAGACTGGAGTACCCCAGAAGAAAGACGGATTAGCCAGGGAGAAGGACTGCAGTACACAGGGTGAAGGACTGGAGTACACAGGGTGAAGGAGTGGGGTATCCAGGAAGAAAGACCAGAGTACCTAGAGAAATACCAGCATACTCGGAGAAAGTCTATCGAAATGAAAGTAAAGTTGACAAATCTTAAGCCCCCCAGGGTTCTCATCTCGTACCATTTTGTTACGAGGTGTGAACTAAACAACCCTGACTATTTAGCTAAAAATAAAACAGGTTTTAAATTAAATTGACACTTTTAGGTGATCTATTTTTCCTTGTTTGGCTTTCTAACTTTATTGCTTGTCCTTATAGCCTTTGAATCAGTTTCCTGTGGAACCGCTAACCAACAAACCAAGATCAGGCTCACATCATGACCATCACCATTCTCACCAAAAAGACACCGCAGGTAGCGGGGAAGGATTACACAAAGCCCACGAGGATCGCAAATCAACTGGCTCTGGATCTAGTCAGCTAGAACATGGGCACGAGGGAGGTCAGAAACAAAATAAAGATCATCACCAGAACCAAGGTCATTCTCATAAAGGTCATGGGTATGATGGACATCATAAACAGGGAAAGGGCCACCAGGGAGACAGATATCATGCCCCTGGAAAAGATCATACTGCGACTAAAGATCCTAGTGGCTCCAGGCATCAAAAGCATGACAAAGATCATGGAAAAAACCAGCACCATCACAAAGATCACGAGTATGAAAAGCCACATAGACACGGCAAGGATCATAAAGGCCATGGGGCCGATAAGCACTCTGATAAGGGGAAGGACTCCGAGGGACGTTCAAAGTATGGCAAGGGCAAAGATTATGACCAAGACAAACATCTTAAACATGGGAAGGATATTCAGGAACAGACTGAGGACCATGTTAAACATGGAAAAGATCACGGAACCAAAGAAGAAAAAAGACACGAAGGAGAACATTTTGACGGCCACAAGGTCAAGGGTCATTACTTCCGCGGTCACGGAAAAGCTCATGGAAAAGGGCCCCACAAATCGGTCGATAACCAGCCACCGAAGTCCGACGAACACAAAGAAGAAAAAGAACTTAGCCAGGTTAAAAAAGGTTCCACCAGCAAAAGTGAAGACTCAAGGAAGCCAAAATTGAATGACTCGCAAGAAACAAGTAACTCAAAGACCGACAGTGAAAATATAAGAAAGGGGTCAGAAACTAAGAACGATTCTGAGAGAACGGCAGAGTAATGCAATTGATACGATTTAATTAACGTTGTCTTACTTAACAGTAATACGGTCTGTTTTATTGAAGATGTTCATTGGCCAAAAAGAATCATCAAAATGATATGTCGGTAATCCTGATGACATTTTATTTTAATTGGTAGTAAGAAAATGGAAATGGTCAATCTCTTGTGAAGAAACGAAACAAGAACTTCAAACAAATTTTAATTGAACTAAAATGAGAATTACTTGATTGGTGGTCCTTTCAAAAGGAGCACAAGAGAAGTTTATACGCAAATCTCTTGAAAAAAACGTCAAAACTTGCTTTTCCGCAAAGATGTTTTCAAAAAGTGCTTTATCTCCGTTTTACTTTGATACTATGAAGAGACTACGGCAGAGTTGTTATAGTTCGGCCAAAATAAATGATTACCTTGGACAATACAAATCACACAAGAAGATTCGGCGCCAAGTGTCTTTGATGATGGTTGGCAGTTACAAATAATATACACATAGGCTGTCGAGTAGAAACTTGGCTGTGTTGATCCCAAATCAAATGTAAAGTCGACGCTGGCGGTTGGATTCGCACTTCAGTGTGCATAGAAAAACAATCTTCTGTCTAGTACTGCGTTACTTCAACAAACAGATATACACAGGAAAGTGAACATTGAAACGGAGTTGCTTTAATACTGCTATAGCGACAGTTGGCATTAATTAGTTGTATATAGTTAGGTCTCTAGGGTTGTTCTTAAGTTATGATATCCGTTACATTCATTGCTTCATGATGTCTGATATATTAAGAAGTCACAATATTTATTCTTAGCCAGATGAATTCTAATGATTTACGTCGTGTAAATGTTATAGCCATTTGTGCTGCGCTGAAGGAGCTAGGGAATTCACATGGTTGCAAAAGAATCCTCTAGTGCACAACGCAATTGAAGAGGTCATTTTCTGCTTATCGTTCTTTAAGAAGAAAGGGTAAAAAATCTTGCAAAAAATGATTAAAAACATTCGTTGAGGATCAGTGCAAAACAATTAATACTATATTTTTGCTTTAATAATTTATTAATTTGAATCTATTTGCGGGTGTTTAAAACCAAAAAAAAATAATTGTGTCATCAATGAAATCTTGGATTTTATTCCATTTGGATTAGTTAATTCGCGTTACTAATTTTTTTCTAATAACTATTTTAAAACACGTAGCATATTGAATAGGCTTAAAATGCTAAGGGTTAATTGTGTAGAGTTTGTAGGTGTCAAATTTTGTAATGAACCTGTGGTTAGTTGAGAAAAAAAAAGAAACCAAAAAATTATGTAAAAATGCTATAATAAATATATTTTAAAACGCCACACTGATTGACCTGGTCCATTGGTTATTATGTGATGATGAAAGTTTGTTTGGTGATGAAGAGATTGATGATGGTGATCAGGGTGACGGTAGTGCTAAATGTAGTGGTGGCAACCGTTGTGGTGGTGACTGATGGTAATGAGGGCCCCCATGCGCATTAAATTGTTAGTATTTCGCTTACTTTCTTGATTCTCGTAAGGTTGATGTTATGACGAGAATGTATGATGATGGTGATTAGAATGATGGCGATAAAGTTGTAGTGGTGATGAGATGATGATAGTGACTAGAGTGAAGGAGATGGAAGGTTGTAGTGGTAACGAGATAATGATGGTGGTTTGGATGATAGTGATAAAGTTGTAGTGGTGATTAGAGAATGATGGTGGTGATAAAGGTTGTGACGAGATAATGATGGTGGTAAAATTGTAGTGGCGATGAGGTAATGATGCAGGGTCCGAAATTGCACTTTCTTGGTCGCCAGTGCGACTAAAAATTATGCACTGGCGACCACAATTTCACGACCGGACTGGGTTGTTTAAGGCTGAGTTAAATATACAGTTGTGCTTATAAAGGCGTGAACACCTAAAATATGTCTCGAATGATTAAATGAGTGATTTAACCAATCACATAAACCTACGGTTCCCTATCGGTCACTTTACAAATTATTGTCGTTTTGTTTCAACATTCAGTCTTTTCACAAGTAAATAAGCTTTCCCTCTTACTTGTTTACAGTATAGGATACAGGTTTGAGCGATTTCGAAATAAATTACAAAGCCGTTGTGCCCGGACGTTGGGTTGTAACATGCGAGTTAGTCACGGATATTTACTACAATTTTTTTTTGGTACGAAGAACTGCGATTAGAGATTGTTTTTTTTCCTTTGCGCAGATGTGCTAACAGTCACATCCAAACGAAACTTGAAATCTGCTCGTCTAATTTCCCTTATAACTAGCTTCTTTTGTTGGTTTACTCGTACTCCCATACTTTGCTTTTCTTTGCGGTTACGTATCGTTTAGAGTTTTGCTTAAACAAGCGTTATTTTAGTTTAAGGGAGTTTGTTCGTTTATACAATGTAATTGACACTATTTGGCAACCACTATTTTCCATATGGCAACTAAAAAGAAATATTTGGTCGCCAGTTGGCACCTGCCTAAAAAAGTTAGTTTCGGACCCTGTGATCGTGATTAGAAAGGTGGTGGTGATAAAGGTTGTGACGAGATGATGGTGGTTAGGATGATGATGGTGGTTAGGATGATGATGGTTGTGACGAGATGATGGTGGTTAGGATGATGATGGTGGTGATGAAGGTTATGGTTGTGACGAGATGATGATGGTTAGGATGATGATGGTGGTGATGATGAAGGTAAGTTGAGTCAAGCAGGCCCACGTAACTAGTTATTATCTGGCTTAGTGTTGTCAGATCGGTGGTCCGGCATCTTTTTGGGGCGCCTTCAATTCCCTGCTGTTGAAAATTGCAGATTCTAGGTAAGTTAGTACACATCAAAAATCCAGTTCAGTCGGAAGTCTGCGAGAATGTTAGTTGTTGTAAATGTTAGCTGGTTAACGTTTAAAATTAGTTCGGACCACAGAACTTTTTTTGAGCTAAACCAAAACATAAACAAAGCGCAAAGGATGCCGAACAATCGATCTGACCAATTAAACTGAATGGGTCTCCCTTACCGGAGACTTTACTTAGATAAAAGCAACAATTTGTCAGGTGAAATCTTGGAAAATGTTTTGCGAAGTAGAAAAGTGAAAAATGAAACTAGTTTAGATTGCTTTGGTCTGTGCTAATATTCGGGAGCGAAACGTGGACGATTAGTGGTTCGATGAGGAAATGAATGGTGGTGTTTTAGACTGAGAATGTTGAAGATAGCTGAATGACATTTAAAATTGAGGAGGTATTCAGGTGAATAGGGAGGAATAGAAGGTTACTGAAAGAGATTAGTTGAACTCGATTGATATTTCGGACCGTGATGAGAAAAGGTGGATTGGAAAGACTGGTAACAGGAGAAGGGAAGTGAACAAGAGGACGAAAGGGAACACACGTGGGTAAAGTAAAGAGGCGGTTGCACGTGGAAATGTTATGATATCAGGGTGATAGAAGATGGAGAGAAACTGCGTGGGATAACAGCCGACATCAAGATCTGACATTGCACTCATGAATGGACGAATGAAAAAGTTTTAAGTCATCCTGACCCACGGAACTGGTAATTATTCCCTTTTGTGTGGTATTAGCTGAATGAATCAAAGTCTAACTGAGCAAGACACAAATTCTCGTGTAAGTAGAAGTTGAGTCAGCTTAAGTGAAATGATCAAATTTCTGCCGAGCTGGGGGGTCCATGGACATGTTTCCCTGAGATATTTTACTGCTGTTGGGGATGGTAGGGGGAGGGCTCACTCGGTCAAATACAGTAATAAAAGTTTGGAGGATGAAAATAATTCGAATGAGATTATTCTAATAGGATTTTTTCTGAAAATTAGAGACTCCTTTTCTTGACGTTCAAAAGGGTGGTCGTTTGTACCTAACCATCTTTCCTCCGCGACATCTCTGAATAAAACTAAAACATTCATATGGAACAGAAAACGCGGACAGAAACAAAATATTTAAAATATTGATTTCTGACGGTGTTCCACCACACAATGGATCCCTTACTCTCTATTTTACTTTTTACTAGAAGGTTTTGCTGAAAGTGCTTACTTCCCATTCTATTGACCAATTATCCCTCAGATGAAACAGATTACCAATATGTATTCAGGCAAACAAGTGCTAATATGTCAGTGTGGTAAACCAATGGGATATTATTTACTCTGCATGTCATATGATCATTAACGCTTGCTTGCCCAATATGTCAAGAAATTCCCTAAAAAAGTTTGTGTTTATTTTTTGCTCTGATTTTGCAACTCTGTTATTGGCTTACGTGAACTTGTCGAAAAAGCTTAGCAATATCGCGTTACGAATAAAACTCTTTGCTGGCTATTTCTTACATTTTTCGATTGCACAACTCGTCGACAGACCTACAAGATTTCGGAAAGGTTAGTTTCAGTTTTTAGCTTTCATCTTATTCTTCAATTTTGTCAGCTGTTGTATTTTCTAAATGGATGGCTGAAGTTGAAGATAACGGTTGATACGGTTGGAGTACAACTGGCGAGGTAATCAAAGGTCGATGACGAGTGTTTGAAGTGGTGTCGCTTGTACAATTACATATTCATTATCCAATTTTTCATAGTAACGTGTTTCTCAGACTTATCAAGTTTGACGAACATCAAGATATGCTTCTTGTTATTCCTCTTAAATTTGAACCAGTTCATAAAACCCTATGAAGTAACCATTTTGTTTGTCTTAAAGAGTAAAAAAGTTTGATGTTATACATTCTAACTTTTAAATCAGTTGATGAAACCCTATAAAGTGACCATTCATTCTGTGTCTTGAAGAGTAGAAATGATTGGTTTTACTCATTCTAAGTTTTGAACCAGTTGATGAAACCCTATAAACTAACCATTACTTGTATTTTTGAGAGGTGTAGAAATGTTTCATTCTGGCGTTATTCGATCATTCTATCTAATTTGGAACCAGTAGGCGAAATCATTTAAGAGGACAAGTTTTCTTGCCTACTAGTGCAGATTTCATCGATCCAATTTAACTTTTCAATCTTTGTGATCGAAACCCATAAATACCATTAATTTTGCATTAACCTTCAGGAGTACAGATGAACCATAACATGAAAATTGTTACTTCCTTTTGAGTAAGAAGAACAAATTCTGAACCAATTTCTCTAGATAATCGACGACGTTTCAATTACAAACAATTTGAATTAAAGATTGTGCCCATAATAATTGTTTAATAATCAAGGTTTTATTATTTTAAACCCTATTTGAATTCGCGAACAATACATCGTTATTCTTTTAGCCGTAAAATGAAAACGAAAAGCGATGAATCACTTAAGTACATTATTAAGTACAAACAATATCAGTGGTTTTCGTAGTTTGAATGACACGACTTTCTTCGGGCATTGTAATATTCGCTGTGAGGACTATGAAAAATATACAATTCAATGCATATTTTGAATGTTTTATTGCAATAGAAATATTCCAACAGCTTATAATGCACCCATTTCTTGACATGGAATTTAATTTTTAGAGTTCATTTAAAAACACCTTTATCGCATGATAACGATGGATCTGGCTCCATTCATAATTGAAATCGTTAATCTCTTATTTCGGAAATATCAATTGATACTAAACGGATTTCAAAGCATTTAAAACATCCAGTCTGATAAACCAATATCTTTTTTTCATTCTGATATTGGTCCCTTTCTAAACTGATCAAAGGTAGTTTGATATTGCTGTAAGTTTTAATTTATCAGTTGATAATATCTGAACAGCATATGTTAAGTTTTTCTGATATTTGTACCTTTTTTATTTAAAAACTGTTGCTAAAATAACAATATAAAATTCATTCACTAATACCATCATACATTACCATTTATTGACCAATTTTACATGCCTTTGTGCCGTCTTAGAGATCGCTTATACCTTACATGAGTGTAGTAATATCCATGACACCATTGTGCCGTCTAGTTTTGAAAACGGAACTGTTCAACAATACGCCATCGGCGACGAATTGACTACGCGTTTTACTAACACCGAACAGTCTGTTTGTCCACGAGGCATAGTGGTCTCACTCAACTAATCGGGGGAAATGAGATTGATAAAGTTAAGAAATAAGTTACTTAAAATATATTGATTTGGGAACGAAAGCATGTTTTTTGCTACTAATAGAAGTGCGCTACTTGTCAAGTAGCCAATCAGAATGCAGGATTATAAATAGTAGGAGAGTGACGCTATAAATTCCATATCCTCTTTGATTCTCATCTTGGAATGGAGTTTATTCATGTGCGAATTTAATATCTCAACATTCAAATAGTTTCTTAAAATGTAAAAAAGGTGGGGAAGAAAAAAAAAGTTTTCGATATATTTTGGTGCTTGTTGCTGGTTACTCAATCTATTGAATATCAACCGTACAACTAAGAGTATTGTGACTTCTTATTTTTTAAGCAAATCGGTAAATTAGAGTCAAGTCTAGAGGATAGCCCAACAGAACAAAGACTTTACTTCAAAATGTTCGTTTTAATTAAGATTTGAAACGACACAAGAGACCGGAGTTGTAGTTTTAGAAGTTTCAGAAGTGCGTATTGGAGTTAATCACATATAATATATATTATAATTAATAAATTTCGGATGTTTAACAATTCACAAGACAAGCCTACCACCTCCCTAACTTTGAACAAATTTTGCTACCGGTACTCCTACTTTTAACGGGGTTTCGCCCTTACTCTATTCATCATTTTGTACGGGTTCTACTCCACTGCTAGTACTGCTCGTGGCCCTTGAACGGGTTTTCGTCTTTCGCTTATCCCTATGCAGCAAGAGTAGGTTTTCGGTTTTTCGCCGCTTACTTTCCCCACCCAGAGATGATATTCGTACCCTTTTGATACCCGCGGGGAAATAGGGCGATTTGATTCCGTACTAATATTTATTTATTTGGCACCTTTTGAGCTATAGTTTCATTTCTCGACAGACTGTTCTTTTGCGGATCCTGGAAATCTGTCTCTAGATCATATAGGATTCTTGATTCTCCGTTTTTGATTCCTTTTAACAGTGTCCTTGAACTGTAATCTATAGACCTTTCCAGGTTGCGTTTGTATGACAAAGTATAGAATGGATTATAATCTGAAAAATCATCCATTCTGTGAACCTGCCTACCCATCCTAGGTTCGTGTCAATGAGTATATCTGCTAGAGACGGACGTCATTTGATTTCATCAATCTGCACGAGATATCATGTGATTCAATCTACTCTTTGTTAAAATTTGTAATCATCACCTAAGTAAAACACAAACCCGACGGCATTGATTTGATATTTCAACTTAGAGCTGACTTCGAAAACGGCTGCCATGGTACCTACATATCTTGATTCATTATTGAACATCGAACCACAATTCTTTTTCACTCTATACCCTGTCCAAGCCCATCTAAACATGCCGTTCTTTTTCTTTTTTAGGATGATTCCTCCGTTGTTTACAAAGCTGTTCACGCTTCTATTATTTCTTCTGGGTTGCATGCCAACCGCTATAAATGGTTTGTAGATTGGCTTTGTATTTAATGTTTCGCTCAAGTTTATTGCTTTTGTTTTTTGCATTAGGAGCAACTGCACTGCAAGTTGATCAATACACCTTTTTAATAAATAGAAACATTGGTTTTTGTGTGCAGAATAAACTTATTTCCAGCTCATTTTAAGCTTAACTACATTGCGACAAAATATGAGATTATTTGCTCACTCATGACTTTAATGATGAAGAAATTTTGGAGAAAAACAACTGTTTAATGAAACATTAAAGACATGATTGTATTGATGTGCTGTACGAGCTAATCGCAATTGAATACTCCCCCCC
>JAOBBB020087192.1:0-13541 GCA_025331005.2 Zoanthus gigantus
AACAATAGATAGAACGAACGTAATAGTGACAAAACAAAGAAAAAAGTTCACAGGTTCTTACACCGAGGATGCGCCTACAAGTGACAAGTTTTACGAAAACGTAGACACAAACCTGGTGGCTGCTTTTGACGGTGATAGACACGAGCATCCAGGGGCTTGTGATGATCTTGTATAAGAACACTTCGATTCTTTCCTGTAAACTTATTGGCTTTAAGCAGCTTGCCTATTTTGCCCAGGTTGGTCCAATAGATATGATCCTCAAAAACTGATATTGAATGTGGGTTTACAATGCCTTCATTGGTAAGTTCTGTCACGTCGGACCCGTCAAGGTTGCAGTGCTTTATGAGGTTTAGTTTGGCATCAACCCAGTATAGTTTTCGTTTTACATAGTCGATGGTGAGACCGTTTGGAAGTTCAATGTCTTTACCGCTGATCAATATTTTGCGGTCGCTGCCGTCCATGCTTGCTCGTTCGATCTTGGCCGGGTCGCCCCAGTCAGTCCAGTACATATACCTAATAAGTTAAATTTCAGAGAAAATCACATTAACTATTACTATTAGGCAGAAAAAATACTACTTGAACCAACTGAAGTATCAGTAAGAAGTGTTGTATTCCTTGTCAGGAATTATTGCAGCTATAAAGGAGGTAATTGGATAAGGAAAAATACTACTAGAACCAAGAAGTATCAGTAACAAGTGTTGTATTCCTTGTCAGGAATTATTGCAGCTAGAAAGGAGGTAATTGGATAAGAAAAATACTACTAGAACCAAGAAGTATCAGTAGGAAGTGTTGTATTCCTTGTCAGGAATTATTAAAGCTAGAAAGGAGCTAATTGTCATGTCATGAGAGGAACTTTGTCACTCAAACAACCGACTAATCATTAACCCTTCTTGGCCAGACCTCCCTGAGCTCAGAGAAACTGAGGTTATATTTGAACCCGTTTGTGAATCAATTTGCATAATGCGTCAAATACGTTTACCTTAATAATGTCACTGATTAAACATACTACTCAAAAACAATTTACATTTACCCTTCCTTTGGATCAACCACAATGGCTCGTGGTTTGTCAATTCTATCCGAGAACAAAGTCAGTCTGTTTGAACCATCCAACTCAGATACTTCAATCGCGTTGTTTCCTATGTAAAACGGATAAATAGATACAATTAATAACACTTGTGTTGTATCTCGAGATGGCACTACCAGAGCTAATCCCGAATATAACCAGCGACTCTACCAACAGAAACTACAATCAGGTCTAGGGTAGGAACTAACAGAGCTAATCCCGAATATAACCAGATACTCTACCGACAGAAACAACAATCAAGTTTTGAATAGGAACTACCAGAGCTAATCCCAAACAAAAGCTCGTTACAAGAGCAATTTTTTTGTGATAATTTGTTTTTTGACAATTTTTTGCTCTGGTGTAGACCAAATTTTTGTATGACAGTTATTTTTGCTGAAACAAAAAAGTCACAGAAAAGTTGCTCATGTAGACGGGGCTTAAATAAGAGGAGAGAACATAAAAAAGCAATAATTCCATCGTGATCCATTCTTTACCTCTGTCAGTCCAATAAATCTTGCGTCCAACCCAATCGACTGCAATTCTACCTGGATTATGGTGGCCTTTCGAGAGAATGGTTTGAATTTTAACCGGCTTTCTTCTGAAGTTGGCCCGACGGATTGTCCTACCATGTGCAGCAGCATCCGTCCAGTAAACCATATTTTTTTGAAAATCAAAGTCAAGTGCTCGAGCGTCATGTAGCTCTTTGATTGCCACTTCGTATTTAGTGTGGTCGATCATCACATAACGGATACTTCGACGGTTCGTGAATATTACCATAGGTTTGTTACCTTTAGGGAAAAATTTTGCATAATATTTAGCTAAGGACAAAGCAATTATATGATACCCCCATTCTTAATCTACGAACAAGAATTCATTTAGTGTATACTAATAATAGTCCAAAATATAGAAAATTCGAAATATGTGATATGTTTTTAGGTTCGTACTTGAAGCAAATCAAAAAATACTTGGGCTAGTCGTGGGAGTCAACAATTGGTTAAAACTTCAAGCAAATCAGAAAATACTTGAAACTAGTCGTGGTCCAGTCCAGCATTCAGTGGATGAAATCAAGGAAAACGTTTTCTCTAACGAAAAAACGTAAAACCAATCATGGGAACTTAGATGAAACCCAGAAATAAGATTTAACCATTTGCAAGAACCTGGAATTCAGACATTGAAATCAAGAATCTAGTGGTTAAAAACCAGGAACGAACCTAAACCATTTGCAAGAGCCTGTTATCTACACACAGAAATCCATAATCAAGAATAGACTGCAGAAACAAGATTTCACCAACTGATAAGTTCTGTAACCCAGTCATGGTAATTCAGAATCCAATGGAAAATTGGAATCCAGTTTCCAAGACTATGCAAATTATATTATGCCTTGCACGAGGCAACATTTACTCTGCTTACAACGCCGATATATCACTCAACATCATGACTTTAAAGTCCCTATATCGCATTTTTTATGTTTTAGATGAAAACTATTGTCATATTTGAACATAGAATTTCAATAACCGAAGAAAAAGTCCGCACCTAAGTATGCTTTTTATTCAAGAGGTTTGGAATTTAAATTTTGATCGAGTGGCAGGAGTCTGGTATCTGTAACGTAGCAGCAGTAAGGCTTCCTTGGCTGTCCTTAGTGTTTTACAGGAAAAAAAGTGACAAACAAAGCACTTCAAACTGAATTTCTCTGTTTTCACTGTGTTTAATTTTTAGACTGTAAACAAATGAAATTTTTGTGTTGACAGTGTTAATATTCAACTAGAAGCTACACAAGTACCTTCTCCTACGTCATCACACCTGACACCAGGACTTCATAATCACGGCATTAACGCTCGGTCAAAAAATCGACAGCAGTCCCAAAACGGTCTTATTTGCACGTTTCAAGGCTCAAAAAAAAAACATAACAGGAACGGCGAAAAACTGTTTAATTCTCGAAATTTAGTGTTACTAAAGGGTTCTACTTTTCATCCATAAAAAGATAAAAAAAGAGAGATAAGGCCTTTAAACTGCACTGCACATCGTAATTTTGTTTCTTGGCATTTCCAAGTTTTATGGAAATTCTGAATGTGGTAAGGAAGACAGATACTTGTTCGAATGACCTACCACTTGCTCTGCATAAACGGCCATTGCGTTCCAATATGTAGCCCTCAGCACAACTGCATTTAAAACTTCCTTTGGTGTTAACACACCTCTGACTACACATTCCAGGGATGTTGCACTCATCAATGTCTGAAACGGAGAGAACATATTTAGAAATCCTTTTTCATAATCACGACACTGTTACTACTACTAATAGTAATAATAGTATACAATCTTTATTGAGGAAGCCTACATCATATATAAAGCGGTTTACAGAAGGGTCCTCATAGTAAAAAAACTATTTAAATAAGATAACTATATATCATAAAATAGAAACAAAACAGTTGAAAAATAGCTTAGAAAGTATATAGAGAGAGGATATTAAACGGTAAACGAACATATGAAGCTAAACTTCATATGTTCAAGCCAACTTGTAATTTTCTTTTTATTACATAGATGTGAGTGTTTCGAAAATTATACTCATTTTACAGTGTGCCAAACAAAGGAATGACGTCAGTGATATCTTCACTAGTGAGGATTAGGAAAATATGTCACTCGTATCCCGGATGTAGTTTCATATGAAATCTACGAGTGGCGTATTTTACAGTAAAACACTCATATCTATGCAATGTATATTATTAAAAAATGATATCTGAATTTAAAATTTAGCTTTAGATAGGCCACGCTTGAATGCAGCTAAGGTTGGATTTTCCCTTAGTGTAATGTCTAAGGCATTCCAGACTTTCCAGACTTTCCAGACTACAAAGGCCCATTTTTATAATGATGCAACTTTACCACAAGTATCAGAATGCTTCACGAATTTTTTGTATTTTATAGCCGGTTTTCACCTCACGTCATGGCCGGCCATGTTGGTGTACTCTTAACAAAAGAATTTTGATTATTTCTTTTGTTTGGGACATCAGCATGGTTGCTATGTCTATTGCCTTTTGTGTTTCTTGGGATTGTGTGAAAATCAAAAAATTCATTCACTCTCGAGAATAGTTGAATAATTGTCACTAGCTAGATGACAAACGAATTTGACAAAGCAGTATGTGACGCAAACTTGCAAAGCCCCTATCATTATTTTCAATAGCGTTCCTATTAATATAAACTTCGCTAACCACCATCATAATTATCATCATCGCCATCATCATCATCATCATCATCATCCTCATCCTCATCATCATCATCATCATCGCCATCATTATCCCCGTCATCGCATGTCATCAATATCGCATGTCATCACCATGGCATGTCATCACCATCTCATGTCATCACCATCTCATGTCATCACCATCTCATGTCATCACCATGGCATGTTATCACCATCTCATGTCATCAACGGCCATCGCATGTCATCATCATCATCATCATCATCATCATCATCATCATCGTCATCATCGTCATCCTTATCATCCGATGTCATTATCTTTAATCATTATTCTTTATCAACACCACCAACAACAGTGTGAAGATATAGCAACAAAAAATTAAGAAAAAAATAAAATGACCATCACTATTACATGAACTATATACTAACCATTACAGCTTCTCCCATCAGCCATGAGTTCATAACCAGGTTTACACGAACAAAAATAGCCGGTTTTAGTATCGTTGCAAAGCTGAAGGCAGTGGCCATTGTGGTCTTTGCATTCGTTGATTCCTGTGAACGAGTTATTTAAATTTGTATAGGTTGACTCATGAAATTTTCTGCGCCAACGTAACGACAGAAATCGCAGTTAACTTGTCAGCTTTAAAAAGGCAACATTGCTATTATTACGAAATACGTGTAAATAACGGTGGTCTTTTGCAACATGTCGATAACGTTTTCCACCGTCAGCCCGAAGCAGTTTGGGCTATGGAGCTAAATCCTTTACGAGCTAAGTGGCCTGTGGAGCCGGCTCTTAGCTCCGGTTTCTGTAGTGTCAAGCGGATGAGAGTCTTTGACTCCCCCTGGACGGGACACTAATCTATCGCAGGTTAGCTTCAAGTAGACGCTGGTACTCATTTACGTTCCCTAGAAGGATGGAAAGCTGAGTTAGCTTAGACGGGAAAGAAGGTCGCACAAATGTTCAAATCTCCGCAAAGCCGGGAATCGAGCTTTAGACCTTGGTGGCAGAGATCTTACCAACTGTGCTAACCGCGCCCGCCCTTGGACTGTGGAGTTTGCTTAGAAGATAATTCTAAAGTAAATGAGAAAGTAAAAATTTAAATGAAATATGTCAAGTCTTTGTCAATAAAAGCATGCTAATAAAGAGTTTTCACTATCATGCATGAGAGGGCTGATGGAGATATATATGTATTGTCTGATATATTATCTGTCAAAAAGATTAAAAGGTGTAGTTGTTGAGAGGGCTGTTATTGCTTCAAGCATGAATCAATAACCAAGTTCAGTTTGAAAATTAAAGATGCACTCTACATAACTCTACATAGAACGGATTTAGCCCTCACAAAATCCATAATATTGTCTCCTGCAAATTTAAACCTTTGCCATTAACCATTGTGTTTTTTGTCTTTTTATTCGCTATTGGAGTGCACTTATTGTAAACAATCAATTTCTATAAGCCAACGTTAGCACCTGTAATTAATTTCTGATGATAACTGTTGAACCTGTCAAAACATGTGAAACATAAAGAAAGAGTCAAAAGTGTCGTATTTTTGTTTCGAGAATAATGATGCACTTGTTGTAGCTTAAACCTTTCCTCCATCGTTATGGTTATTCTAATCAAAGTTAGTAGAGCGGACTGGTTATGAAACTTCGCAAACTGCAAAGAAGAATACAATACTACTTTGTTTCATGTTGTGTGCAGGGTCACGGTTATGATCTTTTGTTCTAGGTGTGATGGCTTGTTAGACCATCGGCCGTTTGCTCATTTACATCTCAAAGCCTTTTGTAATCTGTGCAGGGTCAACGTCATATAACAATAGGGAAAGAGAGAACAAAAACATAGAACAAAGATTGAATCTTTTGCATGCTCTTCTCACTCTTTCAATTCCTCTTGACTCAATATAACGAGACTTACCGCATTTTCTCTCATCTTCTCCATGGGGACAATCAGGCACTTTGTTACATACTTTGGATTTATGGATGCACTTGTTGTAGCTTCCACATTGGAACTGATCAGCGTTGCAAACTGATCTTTGCGTGGCTAATGGTAGACGTAGAGAAAATCAGGGATTAAAAAAAATAGTCGTTCATGTCACATCCTCTGAGCAACATCATGGTAGTGCATTGCTTGTCTAGGAATTAGAATTCATCTAATTTGTTACAAACTGTAGTTTCTACAACTCAAGGTTAGTATTTTTTATGATCACCGCAAGTAGTGCTTATAAACAGCTTTGAGTTGTGCTTAGTTACATGTTGTTGTCATTTCTCGCGCTCACGCACTCTTACAATTAGACGAAAGCGTTGCATGCTGTCTAACATACACTCGAAATCGGACCAATATTTGGAAAAGGCGAAATGTAAACAAGTAAATAAGTTGTTAGAAAGGAAGGACAGAGTTTTGTTAATATATGTGAATGCTCTTATTGTCCAGTTGTACTCTCAGATAAGACAGTTTTCAATTAATTTCATACAACAAATAAAATTTGACATACAGCATTTCATGTCCATGATTGAACAATTCTATGCATGGGACAATTGCGTACCAGAGGGCCCCTTTCTTCCTGTTTTTAAAGATGAATTTTCAATTTGCCTCCCGTTTACTGCTTCTTTTCCTTTTCCTCTCGCCTATACCTGTGTCCTTCCTTTTTAAAAATTTTAACATTATCCCATTATCTGCATTATTTTCGATTAAATAAAAATTAATAATGTGTGTTTTGCTCAAATAAAGTAAGAAAAATGTGTCCACTTTTAACTAGCTCGGTAAGTTCCCTCTAATTTTTGCACCTGTTCTTTGTGCAGTTAGTACCTCCATTACAAACAAAGATCTAGGTTCAATTTCTAATCTATTTTTCTAACGTTCGTTTCAAGCCTGCAAAACGATGGAGATATTACTATAGGCAAAGTGGTTGGAGTGAACTGCTTAGAAAACTTGGCAAGGTACAAAGAAGATTGCAATGTTTTTTTGTTTATGTTGTGTGCAAGGTCACGCTTAGGATCTTTTGTTCTAGGTGTGATGCTTCGTTAGTCTATTGACCGTTTGCTCATTAAAATCTCAAATCCTTTTGTTATTTATGCACGGTCAACGTCATATTTCAATAGGGAAAAGAAGAACAAAAACATATAACAAAGAAAGTCATCAAGTTTCCTAACCAGTCCACTCTACTAACTTTGCTATAGGTCATAATGCAATAGTATTCAAAATCTGTTCAGTTTATTGCACTTACAGAATGACTAAAGAATGAGAAAAACAAACAAAGCTGATCATTTATTCGAAAGCTGCATTCGTTTCGCAAAGGCTTTGTAACGTTTCAGATATCGAAATACTTTTTTCTATGCCTTGAAAAGTCAGTTTTTAGACCTAAATGATCAACTCGTACAACGTTCGTTCCCAACGAAGGCACCAACCATAAAGAACTGCTGAAAGAAAGCTACGACAGACTAGCTAGTATCACTGTATTAAAAATTCTGCATGTAAATGAGTATCCAATGGAACTAGAAAATGTATATTGGAATTAATATTTACAATATTGCTATGTTGATCATAATATTTATAGTTTAACATCAAATGAGTTTAGTTTACTCTACAGTTGAGTATCTTCAGGTTAGACATTTTAGCTGTCAAACTAAAATTTAGCAAAGTTTAAGGCGTGCACATATAATGTAGCCAAAACAACCAAACGATTGCAATTCAGTTCTTGTTACTTACTATTTTTATAAACATCCGTGATTTTCGGTGGGGCTGTAGTTAGAGTGGCCTTGGGAACTGAGTTACGAAAAACAATATCTTAGAAAATCCCGTTTGGAAAAAGCAAAAACTCTCATTTAAGAGTGAAACTTTTAAGTAGCGTACAAAAATATCAAAATTTGATTATTTTGTTGGTCAAGAGGCAAGGGATACGAAAACTTTATGACCTTGTTTTACGCCTTTCTCATTATTGTATGTTACATCTGTTTTAGTCTGTCTGCCGTTGACACCAAGTCAGTAGAGACTTTAAGCAACGAGGACAGCGACGCCGACGCCGACAGCAAAGAACAATAGTAAATACAATAACTACAAGTTGGAATGCATCGTCCTTAGCACCTGCACGTAATTATCACTGATATTAGAACGTTAAAAGACCCTTTTTAGAGTTCTCGGGTCAACAAAGACGTATAACAAAAATGTTTTCAGTATTTGTTTAGCTTCATTTAGAAACATTCCACTGTTTTCTGCTCATAGAATTCAAGGCACAGAAATCAAACCATAATAACCAGTACAAATAAAATGAGTGGTAATCAGAAATGTGACTTTTATGAGCCGTCCTTGTTGACGTTCCGTTTAGAGTATTTTGTTATTTACGTATAACACAAAAGCAATGGTCGAAGGACAAATCCTCGAGGGAACACTACAATTTACGTTAGCTAAGTTTTAATATATGCGGTCCAATCTGGTTGGATTGCAAATTGCAGAGAGAAACTGTCTTTAATATTAGGCGAAATCCCTATGGGAGCGTTTTTTTCAATTAGATAGCAAAGTGTTTCATTGAAAATTTAGCCTAAATTAGTGAAAACTGGCTACAGATAGAACAAATCATTCTATTTAAAACAGGAGCTAATAAAAACGTCAAAACAACTTTTTATTATGATGCTGGTTATTGCCAAATGCTTTAATAGAACAAAGAAAAAGAAAAAATGCAAGCGAACGTTGACAAAAATTTTGTTGACGTTGGATCAATAAATGATTCAATTGGCATTAGAAACCCAAACTAAAAAAAAAAAGAATGCAAAACCAATACGAAGTTGTAAACTTGACTTTGTAATACGGAACTCAGCTACTTACGACAATTCCTCTCGTCGCTTCTATCGCCACAGTCGTTACTACCATCACACTTCTGAGACAAAGGAATGCATCGTTGATTGGAGCAGTTGAATTCATTCTTGCTACACCCTACGGTTCCTAATGGGGTTCAAAAACGGTTTAAGATGATCAACAAATGATTGAATTTCTTCAAAGTACCTAGTCTTTAATATTCTTTTCTGTAAAGTTTACATATAGGGGCGTACTTAAGTATGCAGACAGTTTATGTATAAAAATCTCACCTATTTTCTATATAGTTAATGCTAACCCCAACCTAGCAGGACCCAATACGCCCAAATACGGAAATTATCCCTTCTATTCTTTTGTTTGTACTCAAATTAGTCCTTACTCATCCATTTGGGATATAAAATATTTTCATTAAATAATATAGATATAGTACGTGCGTTTTGATTGGTCAACAAGTGTGTTTTCATAGCGCTTGAAGCACAAAAATGACGAGAGTGATATGATTGGCTGTCTCGAAGTTGTGAGAATTTACAATTTCATGAAAGGAATAAAACTATATAATAGTGCTTCGTATATCTTCTTTCTCTTTGTGAAGTCAGAAAATAATAATTTTGTAAAACAAATAAAACATGTTCTCCGTGCTTTCATAGGCTGATGAAAACGAATAGGCTCAAAAATATGTGTTTTCAAAATATGGCGCTAGAATTTTCATCCTTCATATCATTAAAATTGAAAACCATTGCTACCCATAGAAATATTTGCAGCAACACTTAAAGATGTCATCGAGAATTTTCTGCGAGGGAGGGAAATAGAGATAGACAACCAAACGTGAAATAGAAAAAATTGACAAGTTCAAAATTCGCCTATTACCTAATTAATTTCTATTTAACAATTAGAATACGAGCTCGAAATTTCTATCGCCTGATAGAAGGAGAAACAAAAGAACAACAATACTTGTTTTGATAAACAATTACTGAATTTATTCAAACAGCCAATGCTGATGATACACCAGCGACTATTCGTCGAGTGAAACCGTCAATTTGATACTTCAAATTCTCTTTTTTTCATACCTTTGAGATTTTTTAGACCATATTTTCCTGCTATTTCAGTTTTCTCTGAAATTGCTTTTTGAATAAGAGCGTTTAATTGCTCTTCCGAAACGTCTTCTGAAAAGCGGGAATGGGCCGCCATATTGAATCCCTTTTTTCATCCCGCAGACGCTATCTATCACCGGATAGATAGCGAGTACGATAACCAATCAGATTGCAGTATTTGCGATAGATAGTGACAAGATTTCTACTAAAAACCTTTTTTAATGGCTTCTGAATCTATTCAAAGTTCATAAATAAACAAACATTAGTAATAAACTAAAAAGACTGTTAACGATCAATCCGAATATTACCAACAATACAAAAAGCAATGCTAAACTTACCACATAGATTTTCGTCACTTCCATCTGCGCAGTCATTTTTTCCGTCGCAAATCCACCGCCTGTGAATGCATTTTTTGCGATCAGCGCACATGCGCTCTGTCTTTCGGCAGTAGATGACCGGCGGGTCGGCAGAAGGGACCGCTGAAACAGCAATATTGTCCCATTAGCAAGATTTTTAAAGTTATTACCAACAACAACTAAAAATTGCCTGGTTTCTAAACTGCATTGAGACAGAACAGCGTCACGATTTTTCCTCGAAGCAATAAAAAGGAACAAAACAGAATCACATCTCTGTTCAGATCAGCAGTCTGCCATTTTATGTAGGTAGAAAACTTCATTACAAGTTAAAGCCCAAGGATAACTAATGTCGTCATTTGAAGGACAAACAAAAGACGTAGAGTTTTCCAAGAGATTTTCACTAGAACAAGAACAGCTCATATAGGGAAATTAAAAACTCACCTGTGGTTGGACAGTTTTTCTCATCAGAGCTATCACCGCAATCTTGTTTCCCGTCACATCTGAAACGATCTGGTATACAGCGCCCGCTGTGAAAGCACTTAAACTGTGTACTACTGCATGTTGTGTTTACTACAAAGAAACAAAACGTTTAAGACACTTAGGTAGCATGGGATGGGAGAAAGGATTTGAGGTTGGGGCACAAGTATGGAGTGGGGGAGTTTGGATTAAAGTGAGTACCATCCTGTTGTATCTACCTAGCTAGTTTTATCAAAATTCCCATACGATTTATGCGAGTACATGGATGTTACATTAAGACAGCCCCATACTAAAGTGTGAATGATAAACACGATCCTATTGCTTGAATGAGAATTCTAATGCAACACTAATTGTATACCGAGGGGGCTGGATGGGGTCAAAGGTCGATCAGTTGTAGGGTTTAGAGTTGCATTCGGAAAAGGGTTGGCTAGGGTGTCAGTGGGCGGCTGGCAAATGTATTACAATGTTGATATTGGGAGAGAGGGTGAGAATGGGCGGTTAGAAATTAAAGTGACTATGTGTTGCAGTGTTAACATTGGAAGCAACGGTGGGGCGATGGGCAGTTGGGAATTTAAGCGAGGATGTGTTGTGGTGTTAACATTGGGAAAGAGGGTTGAACGATGGGCAGTTGGCAATTTAAGTGACATATGTTGCAGTGTTAACATTAGAAGCAAGGGTTTGGGCGATGGGCAATTGGGAGTTTAAGTGAGGATGTGTTGTGGTGTTTACATTGGAAGCGAGGGTGGGGCGATGGGCATTTGACGTTTGGAGTGAGAGTTGGATGGGGTGACGGTCGATGTTTGGAGTGGAGTAAGGTGGGGTGGGGGTTGAAGTTTGGAGTGAGTGTGGGTAGTGGAGGAATAATGAAATGTGTTCTTCAATCAACCTACCACAAGCTCGTTCATCACTATTATCATCACAGTCCTTTTCAAAGTCGCATCTGAATTCTAAACTGATACAGTCGCCATTGCTGCAGCGAAACTGATTTGAATCGCATGTACTATTTCTTTGAACAGTTGCTATAACATAAAATGAATAAAATTAGAGTTTACCAACAAAAACAACAAAGATAGACAGACAATGTCTTAAGTATACTTACATGGCAGCTAAAAAGATGAATTGCGTAATGTACAATATTCACTATAATATAAATTTGACCCTGCGCGCGTTCTAATTGTTCAAAAGCCCATGTTTTACCAAGTATAAAACAGAGAAAAAGCGTGTTTTATTGTTTTAATGTCATTACTCGCGGTGTGTATAAAGCAAATGAGGAAGCCTAAGCTTAAGCTAAGCTCCGGGCATTTGAGAACATCCGAGAAATTTATAAAACACTCGCCTGTGACATGTGTTTTGTACATTAGGCTTCTTTATTTGTGAGAGACAATCCGAGGAGAGTATGATCGGCTGCCCCCTGTCAGTTAAAAAATCAACGACCATAAAGTGCTAAACTCTTGGGTATGTAGAGGCTGAAGATTTTCTGAACTAGAAGGCGATAATTAATCAGATCATAAACCTGTAGTCAAACAGGACAACACGAACAGCTGGACAAAAACCGTCAGTCGCTTGAGACCAACGGTAGATCATAGACACGAGGACTTGGATGAAAGAGAATTTTGGAATAGCGGGGAGGTGATTTGGATCGACGAGTTGTAAAACTCAAAAAAGGGTATTGTTATTACTAGTGGAAAAACAAGGCGTTCTTGTTACTTACCACAGCCAGCTTCGTCACTACCGTCTCCACAATCATCGTCAGTATCGCATCGAAAAGTGCCTTCCACACAGTTTCCATTGCTGCAGGTGAACTGATCTGGTCTACAGGTTACGGCTGGTCTTTGAGCTATAGGAGAATGAATTAAGAAACGTATTTAAAATGATCTTCATTAATCAGTTCTGGCTCGAGGCTTGATCATGCACATTACAAAAATCGCAGACAGCAGAGTACAGTATTAGGTTTAACCCTTTCAGTGCCAGTTGTATTGTTTAAAACGACTCCCAACTTTAGCCCATGCCTTTCATTGAACAAGTTTGAGAGAATTTGACTTTAATCTTCAGTAGCTTGCTTTGTTGGATCAATTTTCATTTTCTCATAACCAAATGTCGTATTTTGTATGTGTTATGTAAAAAATCGTTATGAAAAATTGTTATGTAAGGAGATGTTGGGTGTTGATAACTGACTGGGACTGAAAACGTTAACTAGTATGGGGGTAGGCTTGCTCTTGACAACTGATAACGTAATTGATGAACATCCCCTTGCATTACAGATCAAACGAGAGCAAGAATTATGGATTGACGAAAACTTGAATAAAGACTCTCAGTTCTCGTCACTGAAGGCTCATACAAATCTTTTTCAAGATTGCTAAATGCTGAGAGAGGAATTTTGTTTTCTTGAAAGACGATGATAACTAATATTTTCTGCATTAAGTTTTGTGTCTTCTACGCTCTTTTATTTGATTTCTCCCGTTTGCAGCACAAACCTTTTTTTAAAAGCGAAACGTTCATTTATTCCGTGGGATTCGAAGTGCCCGAAGTAATATTAAGTCGCAACAATTGTTGTTGC